>JAXGGA010003316.1:0-104794 GCA_038373865.1 Uloborus plumipes | reverse complement strand
AATGATTACGATACGTGCGGATTGAAACACTAATTTTCGATTGGCTGATTTGGATCGGAATAAAGGCGTGGCTTAATATTTTTCAGTACGTTCGTAAACACGCTGAATATTAACGTACGTTCGGAATATTTGGGCAGAGACTACGCAGTTACCGCACGTACGGTTATCAGCATACGTTATTGGAGTTCGTTACGATGCGTGCGTACGTTGACGGCATGATTAACGTACGTAAATTTACGTATGGGCAGAGACTAGACCCCCTAGTGTATTAAGAGTTCCTCTCTGCCTTGCCTTCTCCTATGTTATTTGAACTATTACGAGTTACAGTATAAAACTACGTATTACACATGAAAGGAAAACAAGTTTCTCAATTATCAGCACTTAAGACGTATTAGCTATGTGCAGTAGTGAAATTGTCAAGCATGACCGAAAAGTTTTTTTTCCTCAGTTGTCGTGTGGTTCATTTTTTGTATCGGCAGTCTGCCAACGTCTCTCGCCCCAGTGCTCCACCTCAACGGACCTATTCACTGGCCAGTTCTCCTTTCCAGTGCGGCACATGGTGGTCCAGCAAGACGAAGTCTGCAACAGTCCCGCTGCACCAACATGCAGGACATGCTAGAGAAGAAGCATACACACACGAACGTCTACACACACACGCGACTTTTACTATTCGTCATTGCGAAAAACATAATTTGAGTTAGACATGTCAAAGTTCAATTTTCGTTTTTGTTTTTTTTCTAAAGAAGATATTTCTTATTTTTGACTTTTTAACATAGTAATAACGTAGTGTTCATTTTGAATAAACTACTTTCTTGAATAAATAATTTTAAAGTGGCACGAAAACTTTGGGGAAAAGGTGCTTTATATTTTTAACCCCTTTTTTGAGTCTATAAATTCAATTACTGAAGAAAAGTTGCGTGGGTTTGAATTATTTTTTCTCATTCATGCATTTTTACGCGTTGTTGAAGGAAATATTATAACGCATCTCTTTTATTACATCAAAAAATATGTACCAAAATGTGTAAACTAGCAATATCTGAAGTTTGAAAGGTTAATTTCTCCATTTTTCTTTGTTATTTCAAAGACTCGTCTTATTTTAAATTTAAGCAGTTCTGTGTCATTCCAGGTAATATTTACAAGGTACCAACACTAAAAGTACTCGTTCTTATAATATACTAATGAATAAAACCGTCCAACATATTCTTACAATATCACATAATTAGAGCTGAAAAAAGCACATAAAATCAGCAAACTATAAGGAGACAATATTAGAAATGTTAGGGGAAAAAAAACATGCATAGATTATTGCGAGTTTCTAGTTAACTTGAGTCATTAGCTAAATTCCAATCTGCATTCTACAAATCCAAACATTAGCAAACCCTTAAATTTATAGTGTTCTACACAGTAAAGAAAGATATATTAATAATTTTTAATTTTATCCTTTCAAAATTTGTGACATCTAAAATCAACCATTGTAAGCTGTCCCGCAGGCTGCTGCCCACAGGAACCGAGATTGACTTGAATACAGCTACTGTCCGTCCATGAAAACCGCGCCTAGCACTCGCGAGCAATTCCACTTAAAAAAAAGGGTAACTTAAAAAGGGATTGTGGGTGATAACTTTCCGAAGTTTTCAATTTAAAACTTGCATTTGCTTTCTCCTTTTGACATATTCAACTAAAATATGTAATTGAAAGCATTGTTCCACGTTGTTTGAAAGGCGCAAAATGTGTGTGTGTGTGTGTTTTTTCTCCCTTATTATTATCTTACTTAACAACCCTATTTTGGTAAGATCAGAGAAGACCTGACGCATGCGTAAATGCGCGGAAGGTTTTACCTAAAAAGATCAGACAGTAATATACTCCAATCGAAAAAAAAAAAACACTCTAGAAGACTGATACTAAACGTCAAATGTTTTGCTTTTGCGATGATTATTTCATTTTCAACCCCAATTGTATGAAATTTATGTTTTCTTATTATTTTTTCCTAAGAAGTACTTTTAATCTCGCGTCATATACACTGGCGGAAAAAAAAATCCCAACACCAAGAAAGACTTGTGTTAGGTAAACGAAATTTGGTAGGCGTGTTTATACAACTGAAAGATGACATCGATTGAAATTTCGTGTTCCGTGCATAAGTGTGGCGCAGCTGGCGTCACTCAGAACATGCAAATAAGGCTTGTTTTAAAATCGTGTTGTGAAGCTCGTGTGTATTATTTTTCCGTGAAATAGGACGAATTGCGTTCATGTTAGTCAGGATTACCTTTTAAGAAGACGAAGAAGCCATTATCAACACCTCACCGAGTTTAAACGAGGTCGTACAAATTGGCTACGAGAAGGTGAATTTTCATTTCGCGATATTGCAGAAAGACTTGGGTGGGAATGTTTCCACCATGCACGATTATTGGAAGCTATGATCAAGGGATGGTACTACCTCAAGAAGATCGAGTTCCGAGCTGCCACGTGGCACGACTGAGAAGGAAGATCGCCGAATCTTGCGTACGGCTGTGGCACATCGTACTGCATCTGCGGCTGACATTCGAGCTGCAGTTGGTACCGTCGTGACCCAAGGAACGGTAAGAAACTGTTTACTTCAAGGACAGCTCCTAGCCAGGCAGCCTGTAGCCGGTATTCCATTGACTGCAAACCATTGCCTTTTCCGACGGCAGTGGTGCCACGACAGAGCTCACTGGAGGTCGGAGTGGGGATCTGTTGTAATTTTTGGTGAAAACAGATTCTGAATTAGTGCCAGTGGTGGCTGTATATTGGTCAGAAGGAGGCCAGGGGACCGCCTGCATCCAAGCGGTCTACGGCCTAGACACACGGGACTCACACCTGGAGTTATGGTCTCTGGGGCAATTTCCTACGACAGCAGGGGCATTCTTGTGGTTATCCCAAACTCACTGAATGAAAATTTGTCGTCAGTCTATTAATTTAACCAGTAGTACAGCCCTTCATGAGTAGCATTCAAGGGGGCGTTTTCCAACCGGATAACGCTCGCCCTCACATCGCTGCTGTAACGCAATGTGCTCTACAGAGTGCTGACATGTTACCATGACCTGCAAAATCACCAGGTCTGTCTCCAATTGCTAACGTATGGGATATCATGGGATGGCACCTCGAGCATCATCCACAGTCAGCAATGACAGTCCTAGTATTGACACAGCAAGTGCAACAAACGAACAAACATGGAAGTCCATACCACAAAGTGACATTTGGTACCTGTATGACATAATGCATGCACGCTTGCAGGCTTGCCTTCAAAATTCCGGAGGTTACACCCTCTATTAAATTAACATAATTTCACATTTGCACAGCATTTTCTTGAGCTTAAATTAGCTAGTGATCTTGTACATTTAATCAATTAAACATGTTAACTAGACAATTGCATTACCCAAATTTCAGTACTCTACGACAATTTTTTCTTGGTGTTGGGATTTTTTTTTCCGCCAGTGTATATAGTTTTGTCTTGTAATTTCGCGTTAGTTTTGTCGCGTTAGTATTGTGAAACAAAATTAATTGTTTGTACTTTATTTTAAAACATGATCTTCGACAACCTTTCTCTCCCTTTTCAGAACAATTTCACGGATATTGCGAAATTGCTGTCAGACTTTTTCCGTGATTTAGATGTCGTCCCGTCAGATGTAATTGCTGGTCTTGTGCTGCTAAGAAAACTTCAAAAGGCAGAAAGACAAGGCATCGTGAACAAGGTATGCTCAACAAATGCGATTAAATTTGCACTAAAATCATTTAATACAGTGAAGCATCGTTTATGCGTCTTTTATAATTATGCGTCATTTTCATAAAGTTTCGATTCATTCCCATTCGTTTAGTGCAAAAGTGAATCGTTTATACTTCACTCAAATCGATTATACAGTAGGGTGGCACGAAAAAACTTCGTTTTTATTTCGATCACGGGTAGTGCGGAAAAGGTGCCATTGGGGGGGGGGACGGCGAAGTGCACCAAAAAAATTTGAAACTTTTTGTTTAATTTCTTAATCTGCCGCTATTGCGTTGAAGTTTGGAAAATATGCAGTTTTTTAAGATTTTTAGGAAATTATTTTAAAAAATTTTTTTCGCACCGAACATCTGAAAATGCATTATATGTGACAAACAATGAGTTATTTCAGATAAGTATGGAGAAAACAGCGTTTTAACATTTTGACGTTACTTAATTTAAAACGTAGCGAAAAACAGGTAATTGCCAAATCTTCTAGGCATTAGTGGAAAAGGGAGGAATTATACCACATACCTCATTTTTTATGTAATTTATATGCCCCCAATGACATCTTTCACTAAAAATCTCGAAAAAAGCTTTTTTCAACTTTAACGCATGTGCGGCAGTTTAGAAATTGTCCCAAAATTTTCAAATCTTTTATGTGCACTTCGCTCTCCCCATGGAACCTTTTCCGCACTTCCCATCACCGAACTAAAAATAAGTCCTTTTTAGCTTACCCTATTATGCAGTAGTACCTCCTTTAAGAGACCCCTCTATTTTAGGGACACTTTTTCCAGTCCCAGTCCCTTTGAACATTTTTAGTTACGGGAAATTATTGTACGTGTCACCCGTAACCTCAACCAAAAATTCATAAACTCAATTTTTAACGAAAATGCTTATTTTTATTAAATAAAACAACTTCTAAATTAAAAAATTGTTTTTAACTTCCTGAAGATCATAGATGCAATAGATTCACAGAGGAGTTGCATTGCTTCATGATATTCGTAAAAATTTTTTTTTTTTTTTTTTTTTTTGTTTCGTTACTTCTTGTAACCACACATTTTCTAGATTGTTCTACAACTTTCGATAATAATCCTAAACTAATGTTGGATGATAATTGAAGGGCTTGGGGGATGAAGGGGCTATGTTACATTTTTTGAAAATATACTCTGAACAATGATAAGCAATAGATACAGGTAAGCAGATAAAACTTGTTACATCAAAATTAGATGTCATTAGATCAACTTCATACGCTCACTTTGAGACAAACCAGAAAAACAAAAAAGCTGCAACAATAAAACTTTGAGCTTTAATTACACTCAATTTCGGTGTTGTTACTTAACCGCTTCATCTTCCAAGATCTTCAATTATGTTGACTATGAGCTGTATCATTCATTGTTTTCATAAAAACTTTAACAGTATATTTGAAAAAAAAGATGAGCAACTGAAATTATGTGAACAACACACCCCTAATCATGGATTTGGCAATAACTTCAAAATATTTTGTACTACTATTTAATCCTGAATTTCAGTACTTTCATTGGTTTAATATGACTTACAATAAAATGTTATTTTAATTGCAGCAAGACGATGAGACGTATCAGTTTCTGTCAGGCGTTGCAATAACTCCTTCCACAAAATTCCTTGACATTACACACCCTGTAAGTATTTTTTCATTTATCGCCCCCCCCCCTCAACCCCGAAAAAATATATTCAGATTCTTTTTTTCTCTTATTTTCAATACATTTAAAAAAATCCTTTAAAGTAATACAAATAGTTTAGCACTTTTTTTTAAACTTAATAACTTAAACAAATATAGGTTTAAGAAAGAACTATTGTTTGCTATTGGAATTTCCCCCAAGCTATTATTTTGTATTTCCGTCTGGAAAAAGCCTCTTTTGTTATAAAACAGCTGGCCCAAAAATTTCAATTAATCTTTGTTATCAAGTCGATGACAATGTTCGGTGTGATTGTTGAATTCTTCTTGCCACACTAACTAAATACAATTCAAATTTTCGATTTATCAAAGCTGGCTTGTGTCATGTGCAAATAACACACACACACACATACTCCGGTTTTGAATACATTTCCTAGGACTGCTAATTAGTAAGATTGATTTTGCATTTCAAAAACAAAATTTTCAATATAGCTTTATCTGTACCTGCTTAATTTCCTTTGAATATCCTTTGTTTGGTAATTGCATTCGCAATTAAATTGTATGTGTTGCTCTTTCCGTTTCAACTAGTAGAATGGTTAGTATGATTGATTAAATATGTTGAAACTTGTTTTCGGAGATAAGTGTTTAAACTTAACAACTTCCTCGCAGGCTGTTGCTGACCAGGTGCTTACAATCACACATTACTTTCACTACGCTTTAGCTGTGTATGGATGGCCAATGTTTATGATGATAAAGAAAACTGGCTGTTGTCAATTGTGTCCTTACATAAGGTGGGTATTAAATTTGAGTTGGGTAAAAGTTTTCTTTTGCAAAAGATAATCATAGCATTGACGGCAACCACAATTTGGACAAAGGTAAGTTTTGATTTTACTTTCGTCATAGGCCCTTTTCTACCTGAACTTGGTAAGTGTCCTTTTTATATACTAGAATCAACCTGATGATAAATGAGCTATTTAGAGCCAAAGTTTTCCCGCAAAGAAAAAATATTTATGGCTCAGAATAAGTCACTAAGCTGTGCTGTACAATTCGGATTTAAAATATAATTCATTATTCTGATCGTTTTTTTTTCTTTATTTTTTAAAGCGTACTCTAGAATGATAATGAACTATATCTCGATCTCAAAAATAAGCAACAAACAGCAAAATTTGCGAAACTGAATAATTTTTAATGGCTCTCATACCTATCTTTTTTATTATTATTATTTTTTTATTTATTTTGAAAGAGAAAAAAAAAATGTGCGACAAAGTTAAACATTTTTTCTTTGCAAGTAACAAAACTCATTACAATTTTTGACTGTTTAGATTCATCAGTCATACACTGCAGATAAAAAAAAGTGAACAAATCGTGTGTTCTACTAATAAAATTTGGCTATACATATATTTCACTTTCTAAGATACCACTTCCAACCTACAATGCAATAAGATGCTAACATGTTTCTTTCATTATTTTCTGATTCTTCAATATTAGGTGCTACTGCTTTCATACTGATGAAAAGAAAAAATGTGAGTCTGCTACAATTGTAGAAGACAACTGCTGCTCATGTAACTATGCCGCCCTAAAACGCTTATGCAGAGAACATAACATGGAAATTATATACGCTACATATCATGTTGAGGTAAGTACATTTTTTTTTAACTTTCGCTTTTTTGTCTGCAGATCTGTTTTCCTATTTTTAGCTCGTTCTCTTAGTTTTATCAACAGGATGAATACTAATTAAACTTGAGAAATGTGCTCTAAAAAAGTGTTTATGAATGCTCATGTTCGCGCGGGGATTTAAACTTGTTTTCCGCTTTTTTTAAACTTGAACTTGTTTTTTGCTTTTTTTAAACTTGAACTTGTTTTCCGCTCTTTTACTTTAGATGGATTTCTAGTTAAGATACAAAAAATTCAAGAGCTTTTACTTAGTAGTTTTAATATACAACGGAAGTTATAAGCGTAACGCCAGGAAAATAATTTTTAACCAGAGTCTTTAGATAATGGAAAATGAACATACACTGTAAAAAGATTCCTGAAATTTTACGGTAAAAGATACTGGCATTCATGTTGCCAGTAACTTTTACTGCAAAATATTTTTTCACTGTAAAACTTTACGGAAGAGAAAACGAGAATTAAGAAGCGCAAGAACGAGCGAGAAGGATCGAACCCAGGACCCAGTTTTTTCACACTGCTCTACTATACACGGTACTAGATGAGACACATCAGGAGAGCGGAAACAGGGTGTCATTTGCATCTCACCGTAAGTCACGTGATGATCAATTGAAACTGCAATCGCAATTTTTTTTATCGGTACAATTCACTGTAAAAATTTTCTGTACGGTAAACGCTACATTTTACAGTAACATTTACCATAAAAGCTTCCTGAATTTTTAACAGTGATGGAGTGTTTTTATATAGTTGCACTTTATTTATTATATATATATATATATATATATATATATATATATATATATATATATATATATATATATATATATATATATATATATATATATATATATATATATATATATATTAACATAAACAAAGTAGTTGAAGAATCATATAGAACAGAACAATAAACTTCACCACACAGGTCAGAAGGCGCCTATGGCAGCTCTTTGAAACTGGTAGCTGACATATTTTTAATTAGAAGTATAAAACCTTGCGAAAAATCCTGTTAAATCCTGTCTTTACTACCGTTTTCAACAGGATTTTTCGCAAGGTTTTATACTTATAATTAAAAAAAAAAAAAAAAAATATATATATATATATATATATATATATATATATATATATATATATATATATATATATATATATATATATATATATATATATATATATATATATATATATATATATATATATATATATATATATATATATATTAGGGTGATTCAAAAAAAATTTTTTTTGAATTTCTTTGGTCTTACCCCGCAGTTTTTTTACACTATTCATAAAAGTGATGTATGTAAAATTTTAGCTTAATTAAATAATATTTAGAGGTCGCTCAACGCGATTGAATTCCGTTGAAAATTAGCAATTTCGAGAGTTGTAGTATATAACTTCATTACCTTCAATAATATTGTTTTTCATATAAAATGGAATAATTTAAAATGCTAGTTTACTCTACTAAGTAATTAGTCAATAAAATAATAGCTCAAAGTGAGTTGCCCCCCCCCCTCCCCGCTCCTAAGCTGCATCATCTCTTACCTGAGTTTGGGTAGAAAAGGCAGCTGCAAGCTCGGGCTGTGGTTTCTGTTTTCTGTTCGGTTGTTTGAGGTGTTTGAGTTTATTCGACTAAAACATACAGCATCCACTCTAGACAGGGTTCAATATAAGTGACAGAAAAGCCACTTTGATAGTAACTGCTACAGTAAAAAGGATGGGTCAAAATGGGAGGATTTGACAACGTCCATAAGAAGGTAAAGGCAAACTATTCGCTCTGAATCAGCCGTTAACTTACAAAAAGCATTTAAATCTATGACTTTGATAGTTCACTGGAACGAAACACTTTTGCAAAATGTATCTTTAAAAATAAAGGAGGATTGCGGATTTCATACCAGTATTAGTATCAGGACCACAAGCACTGATGATTAACTTCTGGGTACTCCTAAGTTAGAGTTAGGCATAGGAATTGCTACGGCAAATGCTGCTTTACGATAACCTGTTAGATAAATGGTAACTTACTGAGCTAGTACGTGGTATGTGTTTCGATACGACATGTAGTGCCGGTACTAAAGTTAGAGCATGTTTGAACTTGAAAAAAAGCTAGGAAAACAACTGTTATACTGTGCTTTCCGCTATTATATTTCAGACATTGTGCTTTCTGTGGTATTGTAACCAAAGTCTATTCTAGTCTTGGTCTCTCAGTATTTTAACCGCTGAACCAAGAAATTGGTAGATATTGGGGTATTTGATTGTGTGAAATGTCAAATGTGGTGCTCACACAATTGCGTGGAACCACCCACTGCCATTGGATCTACAATACTGCTTTTTAAGCTGTTTCAGCAATCATAGTCAGGAATACAACATTCTAATTTTAAACCTGGAGTGAGAAACGATGAAGTTGAGGAGTTGGTAGCCAATTCAGAGCTATGTCGTGCAACTAGTATTGGAAGTTGCGCAAAGTCAAACTCTAATGACCCATGCAAGATAAGTGTACATAAAGATGCTGGAGCTCAGTGGGATTTTCTTGAGAGGAGCACCTTTTTGTGGTGTATGTTTTCGTGCCCCAGGAACGGTTCCTCATGTTATATGGGGGGGTCAAAGATTTTTATGGCTTCAAATTGTGGATAGTTCGCAACCAGTTCAAACTTGCAGCCGGACAAAGAAAAGGTATTCGTAACATATGAATGAATTCTTTCACATTTTTATCGTTAATGAGAAAGAATATCTAAGAGCTAGGTTCACAGAAACCCTTTTTGTTCAAGCACTGGGGAATGATTTGGAACATTTTCAGCCTCCTGATTCATAAAAAGAAGAAACTCAAAAAAATCAGCTGTTTGATTCTGAGCATTGGAAACTTCAAGACAGCTTCCAACGAGGCTTTGTACTACCAAAGAAACTGAGGATTGTAAACGACAATACGAATCGTGAAATGGCCCTTATTGAAGCATTTGTTAAGACTATCACTAAAGACGAAGACCAAAGACAGTGTCTTCTTCAAGTGGTACAGGAACACAGAAAAAAGTTTCAAAGCTGCAAAAAAGTAATATTTAAAAGTATTGCAAGAATTAATGAGCGAGTTATTTGATTAGTTTTCATACTTTCCTGTACTTCATTGGTTTTTCAAATATATCATTTTGTAATTGCACGTTTTTTTTCTTCAGAGATATAAAAAAGCAATAAAGTAACTTTACTATTATTTACATTCGCATTTGTGCCACTATCATGAAATTTGTAGTACTCCTAAATATAAATATAGTTTACTAAAATTTTGAGCAATTATTCTGTGTATATGAAGGCACTAAATAAGATGGTAAGACGAACAAAAATACAAAGTCTACTTTTTTCCATAGATATCATTTACGTTCACATTTTTGTCAATACCACGAAATTTGAAGGCGTTTGAGCGACCTCTAAATATAAATATATTTTGTCAAAGTTTTGCATAAATAATCAGTGTATATAGTGGCACAAAATAAGAGGGTAAGACGCACAAAAATGCAAAGTTTATTTTTTTCCATATATTTCTGAATCACCCTAATATATACACTGAAGTGACAAAAGTCATGGGATAGCAATATGCAAATTTTCAGATGGCAGTAGCATCGCATAGAACAGGTATAAATGCGCAGTGCTTTTACAGAGCTTTCATTTCTGTTCAAGTTATTCATGTGAAGAGGTTTTAACGTGATGATGACCGCACGACGTGAATTAACAGACTTTGAACGCGGAATGTTAGTTGGAGCTAGACGCATGGGTCATGCCATTTCGGAAATCGTTAGAGAATTCAACATTCCCAGATCCACTGTGTCAAGAGTCTGCCGAGAGTATGAAATTTCAGGCATAACATCCCACCATGGACAGCGCAGTGGTCGACCGCCTGCACTTAAAGATCGAGACCGGCGACGTCTGCAAAGAGTCGTAAATTCTAACAGACAAGCAACACTGCGTCAAATCACCGTAGAAATCAATGTGGGACGTACAATGGACGTGTCTGCTAGAACTGTGCGGAGAAATTTGGATTTCTTGGGCTATTCCAGCAGAAGACCGACTCGAGTGCCTTTACTGACAGAACGACATCGCTTGCAGCGACTCTCGTGGGCACGTGAGCATATCGGTTGGTCCCTAGATGAATGGAAAACCGTGGCCTGGTCCGATGAGTCACGATTTCAGCTGGTAAGAGCCGATGGTAGGGTTCGAGTGTGGCGCAGACCCCACGAAGCCATGGACCCAAACTGTCAGCAAGGCACTGTTCAAGCTGGTGGTGGCTCCGTAATGGTGTGGGCTGTTTTTTCATGGCATGGACTTGGTCCTCTAGTGCGACTGGACCGAACATTGACTGGAAATGCTTATGTGCAGCTACTTGGAGATCACTTGCAGCCATTCATGGACTTCATGTACCCAAACAACGATGGGATTTTTATGGATGACAATGCGCCATGTCACCGGGCCACAACTGTTCGCAATTGGTTTGAAGAAAATTCTGGACAATTCCAACGAATGATTTGGCCACCTAGATCGCCCGACATGAATCCCATTGAGCATTTATGGGACACCATCGAGAGGTCTGTTCGTGCCCAAAATCCTGCCCCATCAACGCTTTCACAATTATGGACGTCTATCGAGACAGCATGGCTCAATATTCCTGCAGAAGACTTCCAACGACTTGTTGAGTCCATGCCACGTCGAGTTGTTGCACTTCGCCGGGCAAAAGGAGGGCCGACACGATATTAAGAGGTATCCCATGACTTTTGTCACTTCAGTGTATATATATATATATATATATATATATATATATATATATATATATGTATGTATACACTGCGATTCAAAAGTTTAGACAAAATGCGAATATGTGAATAAAAAGAAAACTATTCAACGAAATGCTTTCAAATTTCTACTGCGGGTACACAATATGGTCCCAAATACGTGTCTGGAGTTCTTATAACTATAACTGGAATCAAATTTTGGATATTACAGAAGATAGTTTTTTACATTGTTGCAAAAGTTTAGACAATAGTCAGATTTTATGCAAATATCCCTCGAAATGTGATTGGTGGAGGAAATGCGGGACTGTATTATTCATTTATAAAGTGCAGAAATTGCTGAAAAAATATTCAAAATCTCAAAAGCTCTTTAGTTCTCGTGTAAAGAAGATGAGAAAGTTTTGAAGCCGGAATTTGAAAATGAACCTACTTTATTAATTTTTTGTCTTTTAAATCGGCTCTAGTATGGTAGTACATTGTTTTTTACTTTGTGGAGAGCAAATTCAGACATACGTATCGATCAAAAAGTCCAAGAAAAATGATATTTCTTAAGGATGAAGGAATTGAAAAAACGGCTCAGACTGACGACTCGCCCCTTAATCCTACAAAACTTCAACTTGGGTCAAAAACACCACGTGACAGCATAAGTAGATGAACATCTGAATCGGAATGCATAAAAAAAACAGAATTGTGCCTGAGCCTTTTAGGACAGAGTGTCCCAAATAAGCCAGATTTTAATGTGAAAAGCAGCATATGTATCATCGTGACTAAAAAATGAATGGCACTTTCTTTGATAAAAATTATTAAAAGTGGGATGGCCTAGATGGATTACAATTCTTTTCGCTGGACTTGAGAAATATCCAATGATCATATGCTGTGCTGCTTTTACCAATAAAATCTGGCTTATTTGGGACACTCTGTCCTAAAAGGCTCAGGCACAATTCTTTGTTTTTTTTATGCATTCCGATTCAGATGTTCATCTACTTATGATGCCACGTGCTGTTTTTGACCCAAGTTGAAGTTTTGTAGGATTAAGGGGCGAATCGTCAGTCTGAGCCGTTTTTTCAATTCCTTCATCCTTAAGAAATATCATTTTTCTTGGACTTTTTGATCGATACGCATGTCTGAATTTGCTCTCCACAAAGTAAAAAACAATGTACTACCATACTAGAGCCGATTTAAAAGACAAAAAATTAATAAAGTAGGTTCATTTTCAAATTTCGGCTTTCAAACTTTCTCATCTTCTTTACACGAGAACTAAAGAGCTTTTGAGATTTTGATTATTTGTTCAGCAATCTCTGCACTTTATAAATGAATAATACAGTCCTGCATTTCCTCCACCAATCACATTTCAAGGGATATTTGCATAAAATCTGACTATTATCTAAACTTTTGCAACAATGTAAAAAACTATCTTCTGTAATATCCAAAATTTGATTCCAGTTATAGTTATAAGAACTCCAGACACGTATTTGGGACCATATTGTGTACTTGCAGTAGAAATTTGAAAGCATTTCGTTGAATAGTTTTCTTTTTATTCACATATTTGCATTTTTTCTAAACTTTTGAATCGCAGTGTATATATAAAATTACGTGTCCCTGTGTTTGTAGCCAATGGACTCCTCAGCTAAGGAACCGATTTTAACCAAATTTTTCCCGCAGTTTCAGTTTGGTCCAACTTAAATGATAGGATAGTTTTTATCTCAATTTAGGACCGCAATATATTTTTTATTGCAAATTATCTATTTAGCTACCAGCTTTTCTGTATTCTTGGTTTCTAAAAGATAAAATCTGCTGCTGGGTTGTCAGTTGCTTCGGAAGCAAAAAACAATAGTGGTAACGATCAAGGATGTCGAATCGGTTTCTGGCATATTCGTCCCGATTCTCTTAATTTAGATTGTGCGTGTAAGTATTATTAAATCAATATTCGGAAAAGTATTATTTGCTTACTTCTCCTTTACTTAATTCAATTTATTAAAGCAGTTTAGATACTTAACATATGCTATTTTGTATGTTTTAAAAATATTCTTCACTCATGTTTAGGTACAAATATTTTTTTTAGGAAAATTATTTTAGTGAAAAATATACCTTTTTCGAGCTTTGAGTTATAAAATATTCCTATTGTTTAGTGATTTTTATATCAGGTGTATTTAGACAAAGAAACTCTCACTGCATTATGTCATCTCTAATCTATGTAATATTTAAATTTTTAGTGATTTAGTTCAGAATTAAATTTGCTAAGCGTATCCATTCACAGCAATAAATTTGCAAATTATCGTTCAACAATACATTTGGTATTTACTATTCAAAAAACAAATTCTTAGGAGGGAAAATGTACTGTTTTATGGTGCGAAGATTAAAATTATTTCTATACACACAATTTTTACCGTCACATTGCTTTGTAACATAAATATACACCTCATAGTTTGCGATTCAAAATTCGACTGTTTCGTAAATATCGTACCTTTTCTGGTTTTTAAGTTGTTATACAATATTCATTTTTTTGTGATTTTGTATTTCAATTGTATTGTAATAAAAAAAGGTTTTACTGTAATTTGTGAACTTTTACCTGTGTAATATTAAAATTTAGAGTGATTTTGCTCAGAATTTTTATATAAAGTTGATCTCTATAACTGTAATAAAGTTTTACGTTTCTATTGAAACATTATAGTTTAACCCATACCTTAGCCACAGCAACGCGTGGCCGGGTCAGCTAGTATATATATATATATTTGGAGGTGCGGGTTGATTTCCACCGGAGCCATGGTTTTTATTTCCTCACTTTAAAACTTTCTTGTATAACACTACGACAGGATAGTAGCAACAAGTGACCATAGAATTGTGGTTAGATTGCTCACAAAGAGCGAAGCAAAGAAGGTTCAAATAGTGACGGAGAGTGTCTGTGCTTAGGGGAAAGTACCCCAAAACGGGATAGCTAACCTATTCTTCGCTTTATTTCTTACTGTATACAAGGTGCATTCCAAAGTTAGACGCCATTTAAAAGTATACACCTTTTATATTACTAAAAATACCTTTGTCATATTTGTTCGATATTATTTATGTGAAAAATACTGGTTTCAAAAAGTCTTATACAATCCCGTTTTACCCGACCAAGGGTGGGTAAAACGGGATAGGGAATTGTATGTTATTATTTTGTACTGATTTTACTTTTGATTTAGTTTTCAGACCAAAAATAGGCTACGTAATTGTAAAGTTGGAAAATTACATGACACAGAAATCGCATAAAAATGTGTCGTCTTCTTCGTCTGCTTTGGAATAAGCTTCGTGGGCCCATCCTGGCAGCTCGAGCATTGTATCCAGCTTCCTTCTCCAGATTTCGATTCAAGATACAGAGCGTTGCAGAAAATACATGCTTCATCTTTTTCAGTTTCATCTTCTGAAGACGACGACGTCCAACCCTGACTAACTGATGATTTTTTTTTTTTCAGTTTTTTTTCATGTTACGTCCATTTTCTTCAATTTTTGCAAATGATGTTTGTGGGGTTCTTCAGGTTCAGAGCAACATTTTAAAAATTTATATGCCTGTTTTGCATCTCCACCTGGTTTTCATTTACTCCTCATTTGTTTTGTTTTCGGAACATTCAAGAGACTTGTTTTGGCAGTCCTTTTTTGTTCAGCTTTTAAGTTTTTTCTCGTTCTTTTTTTTTTTTTTTTTTCTCGTTCTTCTTCTTCCAACTCAAGTTTATATGGGCTTCTTGTTTTAATTGCTGTTTTCCCTCTTCTATTATCGTGTTTATTTTGAGGTCTTGGTCCAATCACTCGTGGTGGAGGTAGAATTTCTTTGGGTGATATAGAAAATGGCAGTGAAGGGCGACAGCATAGTCCAAGTCCTTTGACTCCTGTTGAAGTGAACGGTGGGATAAGGCCTGCGTTTGTGCTAGTGGGCAATTCCATCGTTACAGACGTAACAATCGCAGACTTTGAACACAAATAATTATGGTTTGGGCTGATGAAAGTCTTCAATTTTTTTTCCTGTAGTGTAACTTGATGATGTTTATGCTACATTAAATTTGCGTGCAGATTGCTTAATTACAAAAAAATACAGAAAATAAAAACTGCCTGTTACAGACGTAATTCACAAAACAGCAAAAACTCGACTATGTCATACAACTTACAATATTCCTCTGAATTATACGGAAATTTTGAACTTTTTTTTTTTAATACGTATTCTAGAGACTTCAAGCTTTCTAAAACCATAAAGATTGTGTGGATTTTGACTTCCGAATTTGTGAAAAAAATTCATAAACTTGTTACGGACGAAACAAAGTGGTGTTACAGACGTAACATCTCTGATTTGAAAGTAGAAAACAGTATTTTAAAGCAGGAATAAACAAAGATTTGTGTGCTAAAACAATACAGTAGCATTAATTAACACATTATTTGAATATTTTAAGTTATACTGTAACAGTTTTAGAAAATTTGGGTAAGTCTGGGGGAGTTGAGAGCATATGCCGATATGTCAATATGTAACAATAAATTAATGCATCTTAAGACAATTAATTCCAAGAAAGATTGACACAAGAAAAGTTTAGAAGGGCCTTCACACAAATTTATTTATTTGTATTCTTAAAATTAATGCATAATGGGGCTGCTACATAAAAAAATCGGGAAAAGTAAATTCCTCCCTGGAATCAGTGATTGGTCTTAGGAGAACTTAAAAATTTGAAAATGTTGGATGATATAGCAGAATACTAGTACCAAACTAAAATTTAACCTTCTTGGTGACAGTTGGTCAATTTTGATATATTTTTTTTTTGAATGAAAAAGTGTGTTCTTTTTCGTCCGACGTTCTCGAAATTCGAACGGCATTTTCGTATTCTGTTCGAAAACAATGCATTTCGCGGGCTTTTGGCAAATTCGCGATGTTAGCCCACCGTTCTTCCAATTTTGGCGTCAGCTTTAAAACATTTTCCTGGGGCCTATAAATAATTTTAACTTTTTCTGCAATGGAGTTTGCACACTGAAAAAAGGAAGGAGCGTCGTTGACAAATGCTGTTCTAGATCTTACTTTCTGCCAAATCTGGTGCTTGACCATACCCCATACTCCATCCACAGCTCCCTTTCCATGTGACGTAGCAAAAAAATGCCAGTTGAGGTATAAATTATAATCAGTTATACCATATGCGTATTTTATTAATCTTAAGAAATAAATTTCAACTACATGCCGACATAATTAATAATTTCAAAATCAGAATACCAGAAACTTTAGTACTCGCACCATATTATGCTATATACATGTATTGCTCATCCTGTGCTTTTTACCTATTTAATTGGAAATTTACTTTTGCTACGGACGTAACATAGAGCCATTTTTTATGTCCGAAATGTTACGTCTGTAACAGCATTAATTTAAAAACTAAATCAGTTGCAATATTTTTAACTATGGTGGGCAATTACTCTAAGAATTTGCCAAAAGGACCATTAAGGGTTTTTTTTAATTTCGATTTTTTGGGACGTAATGACAACTTTTGCTTCTTTTTTGTTACAGACGTAACATCAAACTTCTTTTTTTCAAACTTCAACTACACCATTTAGATCAAATCAAAAGAAATTAATGAATGCATATTATTATAGTACCGTCTTAGTAGTTAAAATTCTGCTACAAGTAGTTATTTTTGTTTTTATTTTTCGATGAGAAATATGCATTTGAAAATGTGTTCTTTTTTCTGATTTTTACAAGTTCGTGAATATCGTACTTCCAACTAAGAAAACAAGCATTATTCTAACTCTCACCAAAAAACCAATGCAGGATTCTTAAAATATACATCTTAAGCTTTAAAATGATGTATAACATAGCAACATAACTTCAATATGAATTTTTGACCAATTGGTTTCACTTTTCATGGAATGGCCCTAGTGTTATCGTTGCACTAAGTGATTCTTTCAATACTGTCTCTAGTGGTTGTGATGACAGCAAACTCTTAGATGCTATGACTGAATTTGAAAATCCTTCGGATCTGATCTCATTTTGTTGAAGATTTAATGGGTGTTAGGACGTCATGTTCTGAGCATCCAGCAATGGGTGATCTGTTGGAAGAGAGGAAGCGAAGATATATTCAGGAAAGACATCTGGGTTTATATGGGAAAATGCCTGTTTTCGTGAACCCATTCACAGCAGTTTCGACAAGAACTGCTCGTTAAAATGCTGCATTGAGCATATTTCCTACTTCGTAGATAGTAATCCCTTTGTCAGGATGGTTGAACATCCACTTGCGAACCTCTAGCTCACTTCGTGCTGCTTAAACACATTAAAAAACATTAATGGAAATGTTCGGGTAAAACGGGACACATCAAAATTGTATCCCGTTTTGGGCACCCTAAAAGTGTCCCGTTTTGCCCGACCATGATGCTTTTGACAACATAAAGGGCTGACCCCTGAACTGCCACTCACTAGCAATTTTTAAGTACATGAAATTGTTGCTAAAAGAGCTATGAACCAAATACAGTTCTAACCGGAATTGTTCCGAATTACGGAGAACCACAATTCTAGTTGTTCTGCTGTCGAAAAAAGAAAAAAGTAAGTAAAAATCTCAATTGAAAACTTTGAAAAAATATTTCTTTGCGAAATACGTGGCTAGAGTTGAGATATTAACTGAGTATGCTGTCATGGCGGTCGGGAACCAGTTTAGCTTGTCTCCTGCGAGATAGTACCACCAGTCAAGCTCCAACGCCCACTATCCCGTTTTGCCCGCCTATCCCGTTTTGGGCAACTCTCCCCTAATTATAAGTGTTGAAAAATAATCTTTATGATTAGAAATAGTGCGAAGTATAATATAAAAGTTCCAAAATAATCCCAGAAAATTTTGGCCAAATAGATTAAAAAGCTATTTCGACAGTTCACATGCATGACGTCACACCAGTTGATATTTCTGTTGTTTTTTAGGTTTTTCTGTTACATATTACTGTTTACCTTTAAATATTACTCAAAAAGCGTCAAAATAAATTTTCATACTCCCCAGTAATGATATTACGTAAATGACGAAAATTAAAAATTACTGCTGCACACTCCCGGTTTATTTGCATTTTTTTTTTTTTTTTTTTGATAAGAGCAAATGGTTTGTTTTTTTTTAATGTTTAATCATTTTTGTGCATATATTCGATCAGAAACCCTTAAGTTCATTTTGTCATCCTTTATCTAAATGTAATTAAGAAGCAAAATTATAAACAGGAGGTTGGTACAAAATTGATTGAATGGAAATTTTTTTTATTAGAGAGGAGTATTGTTTTAGTAACTAAGAGGGTTGCTCAATAAAGAATCACAATTTTTTATGAATAAATTAGAACTCAAATCACAGAAAACAAACCATGTATATATAGTAGGGTAGGTGAAGAATAGCTCGTGCAAATTTAATAGATATGGCATCAGTAATGTGACATTGACTGAACATCCAATATGTAGTTTCGTTTTTTCATACCGAAAAATTAAAGTGGTCCGCAACGAACAAGCAAAACGCTGCATTGAAATTTTGTTTTCGGCACAAAAACTCAGCAACTTGAGTATATATGATGTTACAGTTTCCGAATTATTGCCATTACGTGACTGGCTTCAATTGGGAAGGTTTCTGAATTCTTTAAGAAGGTTGCTAACTTTTATCGGGAAACCTTCTTGCTTTTCTCAAACATGTTACTGGCAGAAATTAGGTACATTAGCCGCCCATTACTTCCCATTAACGTTTCAGAATTTTTATTTTTACAGTGTAATTATATACTAATAATTAAAAATAAGTAAATGAAAAAGAAAAGAAAATGCTGCTTCATCAAATAGACGGATTAAAGAGAGACTATTTCAACAAAACGATATTACTTGAAATATATTACTATAAGAAAATGAAAAACCAGTAGTAATTTTCAATTAATTTTTTAAGTCAACATAAAATGCTCAACCTTGTTTATAAACTTAATTTACGACAGCAGACTTTCGCCTTTGAGATACTTACAAATTAATTTTGCATATCAGTTTTGCGCCAGTTCTAGTGGGCATCTTTAAGAAGAGTTTCCAATTACCTTGGAGTAGATTTTCACGGTAAGAAACAAAAATGGGAGAGAGTGTCAGCAGTCTTTTCATTTAACATCCCGTTTTATTAGCTTTCTTCGCTGGAGTTGTCTGAGTACCAATTACACGGGTCGTAAATGGTATCACAACGGTTTTGAAGGTGTAAACAGAGAGTAAGAAAAATACTTTATCCGGTAATAAACATTATGAGCTTTTGAGATGAATTTACTATAAATGAGAATGAGGAGATTTTATATATATGTACATTATAAATTTTGAGTATGTGAAAGTTTAAAAAAAAAAGAAAATAATATTGTCATGAGGTAATGCGGTTATTATGAAAAAAAATTTTATCAATTTTTATTTATTTATTTATTTAATTATTTATTTATTTATTTTTGAGAAATAACCAATTGCTATTTCTTTTCATTTCCGTCCATAGTCCGTTGTGACTCTTTTTTTTTCCGATTGGACATGGAGCCACCACCGAATGGGAGGACGGTGGTCCACCTCCTTGGAGGTCCACCTGCCCCTGCTGCAGGTGGTGACGTCCATGCTCTACACACACACACACACACTCACACTCATTTACACATACGCACACACATACATGTCCGCCTACGTATATTCAGACATACACACACATCTACACATCCAAGCACATGCATGCCTACACACACGCTCGCCAACACACGCACGCACGCACGCCTGCGCATACATACATACACACTCACAAACACGCTTATCACAATTTGTGATTACGATAACCATAATTTGAGATCAAGAAAATCAAAGTTAAAAAAAAAAAATTATACGAAAGGTGGATCTAAAAAAAAAACATTTCACATACTGACCACTTATTTTTTTCAGATCAATTTTCGTTTATATAACTTTTGGTACAAAACTTTCTTTTTGTTTTATTTTTTAAACTAGCAGTACTGTATATTTAGTTACTAATAAAAATATTTCGAATTGAGCGGCTTTTGATATTAACCCATTTAAGTCCAGTAGCTTAAAAACGGGACACTTGTTAGTTACTGCAGACAAAGACCTGTAATACGTATATCCTTTTACTAAAGTTGTTTTTCACAAGGGGGATATTCCTTTTTGAAAAAAACATATGAAGTCGCTAGCTGGACATTAGAGTTCATTGACAGTTATTTTTAGGTAAATGAGTCAAATAACGATACAGCATGGGTAGTCGCAGAAACATGGTGTTTTTTGCGAACTTATTTTTTCATAAAATTAAACTATTTTAAAATGATTTTCTGAAAATAGATCACAGAAGTCTTCCATAATGTTTGTTTGCAAAAATGATTATATCATTTTTGTATAATCATGCTCATTTGCTCATACATATGCCCAGTGTCCCATAAACAGGACATTGAATAACTTAATAAATATGGCAGCGGTGATCTATTTGACGCCTAAAATGTATTTAAAACATTCCAAGTAAGAGTTTTAAGCAGATAAAAATTGAAAAAAAATTGTTAAAAAAAACTTGGGCATAAATGGGTTAATCGGCCTTATTTTATTATTTGTTCAAATTTTCCATTCAAATTCCAAATGAATTCCATTTGGTACCTCAATTTTATGCTATGTGCTAGATTGAACAATCAAATGTGAGTTGATTACGAAATTAATTGTAATGATGCGGTTCCTGTTGCCCATGCGTTTTATCAGTGGCCGCTCAGTAGAAACATGGATTTAGCTGGTGTCGATGTGGAACGAATTTAGGCAATGATTTTCAACCTGATTGAGAGGGATTCGCTCAAGATCGCTGTGTGACGTGATAATATCAAAAATTAAGTAGGGGAATGTGGGGCAAAGTGAAACGGTAAACTATTTTCAGTTTGCAGAGCCACTTATTTTTGAGGTGAAAAATTTTCACTTTTATTCTTCAAAGTTCAAAATAACTGCCAAAGATGAAAAATAATATTTCAACGAAAGTTTTATTGCAAAATACATTATTCCTTCTTAATGTACAATAATTTTTAGAACAAAATTCCCATTTGCTCCTTTTGAAGTAGGTAAGTGAACTTAACTATTTCACTTTGCCCCACATTCCCCTACTAAATAACGAAAGAAAAACACTTTAGAAAATTCATGAATTGGATTGGTTTTTATATAGAATGGGTTTCTGGCGATGATTTTCAACCTGATCGAGAGAGATTCGTTCAAGATCGCTGTGTAACGTGATAATATCAAGAAGCAACAAATTACGAAAGAAAAACACTTTTTTGAAAATAATGGATTGAACTGGTTTTGAGAACAAACGCCTCAACTTAAAGCTCATATGAGCCAACTAATTTTTAGCTTTTAAAGGGATTTTTAATTGAAAAATTCATTGAGAAAATATGATACAGTGAACTCTCTCACTTATGCACCGGCCCAAGGGACCAACAGAAAAAGGCGCATAAGTGAGAGAGATTTATAAGTGAACAAGCTTTTTTTAAGGACTAAAACGCAACATAGTTTCTAATGAGAAAATGAATAATAATTTTTCTATAGAAAAGGGACATTTTACTTCGGTTTGGCAATTTCTTTAACGTAACTACAATGATAAAAAAGAGAAAACAAAAATTGTGGTATACCAAATTATAAACCGTTCCTTTTAAAACGATGTATAATAGATAATTTACCCTCTCCGAACTCTAGTTCAAGCGGAAAAAATGCCTTCTGTGAGTAATAGAGGCAAAAGATTAAAGAAGAAAGTGAAGAAAATGCTCATTTTTTGTAAAGAAAATACATTTTTTTACATTGTACGGAAAGTTCGGCTCATAAGTGAAATATTTATCTTTAGAGCGACGCATAAACGAATGATACTATCATTATTTTGCTATGGAACGTGCGGGGCCTATTTAAAATCGTCGTATAAGTGAAAAAGGCGCATAAATGAGGCGGCGTATAAGTGAGAGTTCACCGTTAATAAGATTTAACCCTTTAGCAGCCATCCACTTTTTATCTCGTATCTCTAGTTATAATTTAAAAGATATTAAACTTGCGCGTATGTCTGTGTGTTTGTTTCACTTTTTTTTTGTTCACATGTCATGCTATTGTGAATTTCTTTTGTGAATATTTTTGGTATTATGTAGCTTGCTATAAGTATTTATCACCATCACTATTAAAGAGCTAAAGGCGTTAAAAATTTTAACTTTAAAAAGAAACTTTGCTTCGATTACTTGAAGACTTTGGGAAAGAGCATCGGATCTTTGAATAAAATTTTCAAGGAAAATCGCATAGTCGTGGTTCAGAATTTCAAAAAACGCTTTATCAGTGGATAAAAATAAATGGAGTGAAAATGCGATATTTTTTCTATAGCTTCCCTAACATACGAATGGAATTCAATGTGTGTTTTCAATATGCTGTTTCACACAAAATCTGATGCCGGTATCATACACAACATTTTACTCCTAACTATGAATGATTTAGATTTGAATATTTGTCTTTTGATCTAAACAGATTTTTAAAAAAATAATACATTCTCAAATTGTCAATTTGTATGATTTTCCGGTTTATGAATCTAGTAAATACCAGATATACGCTTTTTCCCTACAATGTTCTAAGGACTAAACTTCAAAAGGACGAAGGGAGTACTACGAAAGAAAAAATGAAAGTTTAGCTTGTTATTTATTTTAGCACCATGACTTTTTCAGTTGTTGTTGAACCGATACTGCCGTGCTGAGCGCAAAAGTGGTATCTGCAGTCAAGCTCAAACTGAGATAAAACTCTTTAAAGTTTTGCTCAGCTATGTATTTGATTCAGATGAAACTTTTTCAGATTGTTCTTAAAAATATTTGCCGTTCTCAAATGACCATATAATTTTGTATTTAGGTAAAATACGTCACAAAGAGACACCTGGTGGCGATAACTCAATTTTGTTAAAAAGTACAGATAAGACTTTTGTGCTTAGCACGGCAGAGAAGTAGAGTCCATACCGCACAAAATAAGAGGAAAACAACGATTCGTTTTCAATGAACCCATTAATGCCTGACATTTTTTTTTCAAAGATATTTGCATACTGGTTACACACAGTGTTTAATGGACGGAAAAAATAATTAAAAAAATATTATGTAAAAAATAATTTTTTTATCAAAGAAAGAAAAATCGTCCTTTAAAATTTACGATAGAACCCAGAGGGTACATACTTTTTTTACTAAAATTTTTTTCTGCCTGCGATATAATATTTAAAAAGGCATTTTATAAGAAGAAATAAAATCAGCAATTAACATAAACTGGGAAGCTGGGAATAACTTTGAAAACTGAGCTTTTTTTCTTGAGATTGTGAACGATGTGATTTTTGATAAAGATCACATTAGAACTGCTACAGAACACACTTTACAATGGCTATGTGCTACAATCTGTTAACAACGAATTGAGACAATGCCAAGGTACTAGTTGAACACTATTATTTGGTTGAAATGTTCATTTGGGTGAAATTCAGACCCTTTTTTGGACCGTCCCTAAAAAGGGACGCTAGGCATTAATGGGTTAAACAATACAAACAATGATATTCGTAAACTCGTGCTAAAAGTCTGTACTTGCAAATGTTTTGCACACGCACACAAGTGAGGTGTGTGAGCACCTCTGTTGGAAAAGCAGGCTCATTGTCAGAAACTTAGAACAAAGAAATGAATACCAAACAAACGTAACATATAACGCAACGAGAGGAATAGCAACTGCTAAAATGAATTTGCTGTTAGAATATATGTGTGGTTATGCAAGTATTTTACGACGAGCTGTTTTCACATTTCATTGTAACGCACATGAGCAAGTTCTGTTGCTTGTAATCTTTCTTCTCGAGTTATAATAATTTTAATTGTTGCTGTCTTTTCTGCAAATTATATTTATGTACGAAAAAATCTTCAAATTTCAATTATCTGCTATATATATATTTCGATAAAAAAATTGTCCTCATTTTTCATCATTTATAACATAAACTTTTTACTTTCTAGATTGGTGAAACGCCATTTTTTGTTGCTCTTGATCATGAAAAAAGAACAGTTGTAATATCGATACGTGGTACTTTATCCTTACAGGTAAGCTAACTTTTTTCGTAATTTGAAAAAAAGGAACTGCTTTTAAATATAAATGAAATAATAGCAATTAAAACCATTTAAAATTTCAATTTATTTGAGATTTTAAAGAAAATTAAAAATGCGAAAAGGATTCTGTTATAAGATAGATGTAATATAAATAGTCAGATAACTCATTAAATATGAAAATTGAAATCCATTGAACTCGAAGATCAATGTTGAATAATTGTCATTTGACGACTATATTTTTGTCACAAATAAAATTAATTTCCAATGTTGACGACAAATTTGCTGTTTAAAACGAGATGCAAGGTAGAGCAACGGATGGGGGGAGTGAAATTAAAATATTATTTTTTAGATGTATTTTCAGGATGTTCGTTACATAAACAATAAGTAAGAGTCGTACAGGGTGGGGCAGAATGGAAGGACTTTTTTGGAATGCGTAGTACACGTAAGGGGAACGGAGTAGAGGGGGTGATTGACGTCATTTGATTCTGGGGCTTTTACCGTTTGTTGGTCACAATAGTTAACTAGACGAGAGAGATGTACTTTCGCAGTTGAGGGGTATTTAAAAGTGAGAGAATCTGTTACTGTCGTACTACTGCACTTTAGTCAACCATCTCACAACCCTTAATTATATTTTATGGAGATATCTAAAGGCGAAGGTAAAAGACGCTAAACCTGGAAGTTTTTTTTTTTCTTTTTATTAGACTCAAAAATAACTCCCTATGTACCATAGAGTATCACATAGGGCCAGAATGTAAAAGGCACAACAGTACAAAACTTTAAAAGGAAACACAAAATGAAACGAACACTATAAACAACAAGCAAACAAAAGAAAAGAAATAATAGATAAGATAAATAAGAAAAGCAAAAACACAAAAAAAAGTTAAACTAAAGATTAAACATAACGTTTTAAAATATCAAAAATCTCAATGCTCTGAACAAGAGCATATGGAACAGGAAATAAATAGCTTCCGCAGCTCCTGCGCTAAGCGTTCTTCTCTGAAAATTTGTACTGGGGCAACGAAATAACAGGTGTTCAGGATTCTCCTTTACTGGTAAACAAGTTACTAGTGCAAAATATTTGACAAAAAATTTCCTTACCCTGCACAATGCCTTTTTTTTTCAAATGAAAAGAAATACATCTATTGGTTTTCAATGTGTTATTAGACATACGTTTAAAATTGTTTTTTTTTTTTTTTTTTTAGAATTTGCTGTTTTTTTTTTTTTTTAATTTTGGTTTAAAAAACACCAAGTAACCAAGAGTCATAGAAAATAAGGGACATATTTTGTATCACCAGCCTTGAAAGAGTTAAGACACTATGACGACACAAGTTAGAGTAATTTGTATCGGCTTGAGTGAGAATATGACACGGAACTCCGACCAACGACTACAAGAGTGTATTGCAGAAAACGGACGTCATCACTATGGCATTTTCAGCAGATAAATTTACGTTTTAGTGCTGAATGAAAAGCACAGGGAAGAAAAGCGAAATGTCATTACTTTTCCTTGTTTTTATTTTATGTGGTTCAGACACGCTCTCAAGATGTTTTTTTCCTGAACACAAATTTATAGTTCATTTGTATAATTTTTGCACAGAATTTAGTTTCCCAATCTGGTCCTTTTCTTTTCCATTTTAGATTTGAAATGTTCATTACAAATTTGTTTCGGAGATATTGTTCAAATAATTTAAATATAAAATGTAATTAATTTCTCTCCACTAAGGAACTTCAATTTTCATGCCAGAATCTTTATTATTATTTTTTTTCGTGAAAAGTATGACATTCCTTGAGAAAGATTTTTTAATGAGTGTTACAGTTTTATGAACTACATACTTTTTAAAAGGGGTAGAAATCCATTTGGAGGTTGTTGAAAAGAGCTCCCATTCAAATTTAAAACCTGACCTGGTTTAGCGAAACAGAAATTCTTCTTCTCTGTCGCATCGTTTTGTAAAAACATGAACTTATTTTCCTTTCATAGCATAAATGAAATACACGTTCAAAAAGAATAAGTAATAAAAGTTGGGTGTGTGATGTAGAAGATGGTTTAAAGAGGTGCGAAGGGGGTACCTTAAATGACCAAATTTCACTTAAAACTGCACTTTTGTGACATGTTTTGAAAAAAGCGTCCCAGATCCTTTGTTTGCTCCCTTAAATTGCACTTCGACCCTTCAGCTGAAAATGACCCCCTCCAAAAACCAGGAGCTAGATCTGTCCTTGGGAGAGGCTGCCTTGCCAGTTATCCACAAACCACCTGATTATCATTTGAGGTATTACAGTACATGTTACAGTAAAATAGTATGGTGCTACTAGCTGACCCGTGCGAAGCATTCGGATTTGGCAGAAGGAACGCAAAAGCCCGTGTTTTCTTAAATGATTTTTGAATAATAGCAAAATTGTGAGTTGCTTGGTTATTTTTCGCTAATAACTGCGGAAAATCTTTTAAAATATGATGTCTTACTTTTGAACTTCTTAAAGTATTACTAAAATTGTGGTATCTATACAAAAAAAGAAAAAAAAACACTTTGAGAAATAATATATAGATGACGAAAAGTTTGTATTAGAATTATGCTAAAGAAATAATCTATTAAAATATTCTTCAGCCCAGATTTGAACTCATACCCTTACACGGGTATAAGTTTGTAGCACGACACTCTACCAACCTCGCTAGGGCGTCTTAATTTTCCGAAACAAAAAAAAAAAACTTTTTTGATGAAAGAGAAAACAATTTTTGACCGTATATCTATTTTTCGTTAGTAACCAGTAGAATGAGCTAAAAAATGAGAAGTAAATCATAGAATTTAATAAAAAAAAAATAAGGAAATTCTGTCCTGGTAACAGAAAACAAGCTAGAGAAATATAAAATAAAATTCCAACTGGAATTTACTTTTCTTTTTTATTATAACTAATGGTGGGGGTTCTGCAGACTCTGAGGGCTATTAAACGGGGGCTCTGGAGACTCCCGTGCCAGCGTCTATGAAAGGAACGGTTATATATTGAAGAATATTAATAATTAATAGTATTTTGTATATAAGTGGTACAAAACGTAATGAATGTCTGATGTTAAGATTAACCCATTAATGCCTGACATTTTTTTTTCCAAAGATATTTTGTATACTGGTTTCAAACAGTGTTTAATGGACAGGAAAATTAATAAAAAAATATTATGTAAAAAATAAATATTTTATTAAAGAAAGAAAAATCTTCCCTTAAAAGTTACGATAGACCCCAGAGGGTACATACTTTTTTTACTGAATTTTTTTTCTGCCTACGATATAATATTTAATAAAATCAGCAATTAACATAAACTGGGAAGTTGGGTATAACTTTGGAAACTTAGCTTTTTTTCTTGAGATTATGAACGATGTCATTTTTGATAAAAGTCATATTAAAACTGCTACAGAACGCACTTTACAATGGTTATGTGCTGCAATCTGTTAATAACGAATCCAAATAATACCAAGGTACTCATTGAACACTATTATTTGGTTGAAATGTTCATTTGGGGGAAATTCAGACCCTTTTTTGGACCGTCCCTAAAAAGGGACGCTAGGCATTAATGGGTTAAAAATATATCAAAAATAAAAGAAAAACAAATTTTGGGAAACAAAGAAAGCTGTACCAAACGCTTTTCCCGGTAATTCACTTCTGCCCTTGTACTGCACTAAAAAAATGCAGTTATGGTTAACAATGGCATTTCTCGTTACTGTTTTAAAAAATAAGGGCTTATACTGACTACAACTTCCATTGATAGAAAGAAGTTGTCGGTTGTACTTTCTGTGGCAAGTTACGTCAAATGTGTGAACTCTTCTCAATAAGGGAAGAACGGGGAGTACGCGGGAAAAAAAGTGACATGGGCTGTCGTCACACTTTTATTAACTTATTTGTTCCCACCCACCCACACCCTTCCTTTATCACAAAGTCACACTTCACCTCACTCCTTCCCCTTGCCACATGTCATGTTATACCATAAACATGCTGTTATAAAAAAAATATTTCAATCAAAATCCTTCGTGTCATGCTATACTTGTTTTATAACCTACCTTACCTTTGTCCCGCATTCACAACAGAACATTTTTTAAGGATTTTTCACTGGGCGACACGGGGCGGTTGTCTGTCATTAAATGTGTCTGGAGGGGGGAGGAAAAACCGAAAATAGATATACAATTTTACAAAAAACCCCATTTATTTTTAATATTTTAAATAATATTTCAAAAAAAAAAATTGAAAAATGTTACCCAATATTTAAAATTATATTCAATTTTTAAAGATGTAACAAAAATATAACTTTTTTTTCTTTTCTGGCGGGATAAGTTAAAGGAATGTACATGCGTTACTCTTTTCTTGTAGTTTTTGCAAAAAGTACAAAAAAAAAAAAAACTGTGCAAAGAATTGTGAAAAATATAAAAAAATTAATAAAACACTGTACTATTTATGAAAAAGAACCACTATAGATAATCACGAATAGAGCAAATACTTACCCGGTCTCTTGAAGTTTCATGGCCAATTATGAAAGAAACTAGGAGTGACCAAATGTTGGATTTTACAATGTCGCCCAGTGACCCTGTTTTGCATTTTCTAGGCGACAAATTTTCTTCACTAGGCGACATTAGTGTCGCCTAGTCCCTATGTTAAAAAATGCTCTGATTCACAATAGGGTGGGCCGAAAATGACTTTTTTCTTATTTCGATGATGGGTATTGAGGAAGCAAAGTGTACATAAAAAATTTGAAATTTTTTATGTACACTTTGCCTGTATCTAAATCTGCCGCAATTGCGTTGAAATTTGGGAAAAATGCAGTTTTTTGAGATTTTTAGGAAATTATTTTTTAAAAAATTTTAGCACCTAACGTCTAAAAATGCATCATATATGATAAAAAATGCAATTATTTTAAGACAAATGCACCGAAAACAGCGTTTTTTCGTTTGGACCAAATTTATTAAAAAGGTGTAAAAAAAACATGAAATTGCCAAATCTTCTACACATTTCTGGAAAAGGAAGGAATTATACCACAGACCTCAATTTTTTTATGGGATTTCTATGCCCCCAATGGCACTTTTTCCGCCCTACCCGTTATCGAAAATAAAAGAATTTTTTTTTTAATAATTTGCTAAAAATCTCAAAAAAAACTGCATTTTTTCCAAACTTCAACGCGACTGCAGCAGATCAAGAAATTGACCAAAAAAATTTCAAATTTTTTGTGTGCACTTTTCTCCCCTAATGGTACCTTTTCCGCAATACCAATCATCGAAATATTTTTTAAAAAAATCATTTTCGAACCACCCTAATTCACAATTTCACGAGCCCAATTCCTCCTCAAAGCACGACATTAATTAAGAATGACTTCTATGACTATTCATCAGTAACGGAATTCGGAATTGATGTTGCGGCTCCTTGACCCAGTATATCTCCGCTACATACCACTTAATATCCAAGCATTTGTTGCATAAAATAAAGTTCAGGATCTGAGCTCCCGTATGCTTCCATGCATATAAGGACCTACTCGAGGGTATTTCTTTGTGCATTTGCAACATAAGAGTTATTGGAAAACGTGTGCTACTTGAGAAAAATAGTTATTGGCAGTTATAAAAGGAGATGAGAGCACTTTTGCCCCATATGTTAAATTCGTTCTGTTGCAATAAGATATGAAGAAAAAAATCAAATTACCATTAAAAATGCGTTTAAATAAATCATAACTAACCATTTCCGCTGGAAATAGCACTCTCAATGATATTTCTAGTGGAATAAATTAATAAATGAATGATTTGTTTCTTTCACAAAACAATATCTTTACTTGCGTCCAATCGGTTGGAATGAACAAGGTTTTTTTTTTTTAATTTTGAATTAATGTTACCAGGGGTCTGGCCAGAGGAAATTCGGGTCCGTTAACGGACCCTTCACAAAAATACGATCAAGCAAAACGGACCCTTCACAAAAATACTAGCGAGCAAAACGGACCCTTCACAAAAATACGATCAAGCAAAACGGACCCTTCACAAAATGCTGATCAAACAAACGTACGTTTCACACATTATTTATTCAAAAAGCAAATCTGAAAACCAAGGAGGTTAAAGGGGAGGAGCTAAATCTCTGCTATCTAAAAGTGGCAAAGAATTCTCACACGCCGCCAGAGGACGCTAGCTGAAACGCTCCCTACTTCCTACGGGATTCAATGTAAATGATACTAAATCTGTCCTCTCTTTAAATGCTGCTATGGGAAAGAAAAAAAAAATTTTTTCAACTGGATTTTGATGTAAATCTTCGACTGACATTATGAATTAAGTATGATTTTCATCCCACGAAAATAGGAGCCGTATTTTTTGAGAAATAGGTTTAATCGAATGCACTTACCAACTTGCCAAATCTGACAGAATCTGTCATTTTTTAAAGACTGCTGTTGGTAAGAGGTTTTTTTTTTTTTTCAACTGGATTTTGGTGTAAATCTTCGATTGACATTATGAACTAAATATGACTTTGATCCCACTGAAGTTTTGCCACTTAATTTTTTTATTAATTAAAAATATTTAGTAGACAAAATAATTAATATAGACTATATTTTCATATTACCTTCTTTTTTACATGTTCATATTTTTATTTAATTACCATTTGTAATCAGTAATTGAAAAATTTATTTATTCATTATTATTATTTTTCTTCGTTTTTACCTAATAATAGGAAATTTTATATTTACATAATTTTTACAATTAAAAATATATTCATTGGCTTAATTTTCGATTTTTTTTTATCTTTTTTGCTTAAACCTAGACTAATATAATGTATCTCTAACCAGGGGTGCCCACAGGGGGGGGGGATTATGGCGCATGTTGCGCCATAAAAATTTTTGGGGGGAGGATTTTTTAAAGCTAATTAATTAATTCATTTATTTAAATTATTGATTAATTTATTTTTTAATTAAAATTATGGGCTGATTTGTTTTGAATAAAAATTATTCATTAATTAATATTTTTAATCCACATTAGTTCTTTTACTTCTTTATTATTTTATTTATTTATTTATATATTTTGTGTGCGTGTGAGTGTGCTTGGAATGTCTGGAAAAGAAAAAAAGCGATTCTGTTCTACGTATAATTAGTATTTTTAGAAAAATAATAATAATGAATAAATAAATTTTTCAATTACTGATTACAAATGGTAATTAAATAAAAATATGAACATGTAAAAAAGAAGGTAATATGAAAATATAGTCTATAATAATTATTTTGTCTACTAAATATTTTTAATTAATAAAAAAATTAAGTGGCAAAACTTCAGTGGGATCAAAGTCATATTTAGTTCATAATGTCAATCGAAGATTTACACCAAAATCCAGTTGAAAAAAAAAAAACCTCTTACCAACAGCAGTCTTTAAAAAATGACAGATTCTGTCAGATTTGGCAAGTTGGTAAGTGCATTCGATTAAACCTATTTCTCAAAAAATACGGCTCCTATTTTCGTGGGATGAAAATCATACTTAATTCATAATGTCAGTCGAAGATTTACATCAAAATCCAGTTGAAAAAAATTTTTTTTCTTTCCCATAGCAGCATTTAAAGAGAGGACAGATTCAGTATCATTTACATTGAATCCCGTAGGAAGTAGGGAGCGTTTCAGCTAGCGTCCTCTGGCGGCGTGTGAGAATTTGTTGCCACTTTCAAACTAGCGCATCCGTAGAACATTTCTCTCCTTCTTTCTACTCCGTGCTGAAAACAAAATAATGCATAGCATATTTCTGCGTTTAAGCCCATCATAACTTTTGAGCCTTTTCTGAAGTTAAAGAAGGGAATCGCTTATCCGCCAACTTTGCGAAAAAAAAAAAAAAGTCGGCACTTCCTGCCTGGCCCTGCGATGCTCCGGCAAGCAAAAAATCTTCAGTGTAAAATGTAGCACTTTTTGTTGGTTTCTTTTAAAGAAATTAACAACTTATAAAAGGTAGTTGTTTTGCTTTAATGGTTCTGCTTGTTTGTTTTATCTTATGCAAATCAAAGTGGCTTGCTGTGATGTTGCTGTTATAGATTTCTCTGGAAGTGCAGAGTAAGGATTTTTCTCCCTGCTATGGACTTAAACATAAAGGAAATAATAATAATAGCAATTATCGGCGAAATGAACTTAGAACTGCAAACACATAGCTAGGGTTGGAGAAAAAATGGGATTGCTTCTGGGTAGAGCGATCAGCTATTTAAAATTAAAATTATTTCCATCTGACGTCTTTGGTGCGATGTTTGACCTTATTTTGGCAGAAAATTATCTGTTTTTTTATTTCATTTATTTATTTATTTATTTTTTTGTGCTTACAAGGGTGGTGTTTTGGTTATATTCAGGAATTAATGTATTTTTGCGTCTGTTAATATTGGAAGTCTGGTATTGTTTGTTTTGCTATGTTTCCCTACCGTATTTTTTCCTCCGAATTTTTGGCGAATATGTCGGTGATTATTAATGACATTCATCATATAAACCTGATGAAATGTAGCTCTAAAATTTTTGACTTTAATAAATTATTAAAAACCGTTTTTATATTTCTGATGCTTTCATTTTGAAAAAAGCGATCTCTGCATCCGATATGAAAATCGAATTTTACTTACTTTTCAAGCTAATTACTCTTTTTTAGGAGGCAAATAAATGAAAATTCGCTTTATTTTTTGCTCAGATCATTATTTTAAATTTTTTAAAGCAAAATTAACTGTTCTTTTATGAGTCTAAATGTTAAACGATCGTTCCATTTTATTTTTGCATTAATTGTGTTAACAGACATCAATAATATGTTTACCATAGACCTTTAAAATGCAATTGTAAAAAAAATTCGCAAAAAAAAAATTAGTTTATATTCCGTTTTTATGCTTTTGATGTCACTTGGATGATCACTTTGAAAACTGCAATCTCTTTGCATCCGCTACAGGAATCGGACTTTTCGCATTTTTGATGTTTAATACGCTTTTTTAAGAGGAAAATAAATGAAATTTATTTTTATTTTTTATAAAATTCAAAAAAAAAATTTTTTTTGCCTTTTTTTTTTTCAAAATTGTGTGATTTTCACAAAATTATTTGATTTTTCACAAAATTATTTAGTTTTTCACAAAAAACGGACCCTGTGAAAAATCCTGGACAGACCCCTGGTTACTTATGATTGCAGTCTAGTCAAACACCTTAGGTTTTGCTTTGGTTAATAGTGTGTTCAGACGAATAGGCAGTATTTTGTATACGGGGAATGTATCTTGGCATAATCCTCTACTGGAATACGATATCTATGCAAACAGGTCGTTCATTTGGGGAGTTCAGGGAGGGCAATTGCCCCCCGGATTGGAAAATTAATTTATTTACATATAAGTGGGCTTGTTTTTTGCTTTTGGAGTGACTTACATTGGACGCTTTGCCCCCCCCCCAGGAAAAATTCGAAATGACCTCCCTGTATGCAAACTGACTTATGTGCTAAGTAAATGGAATATAGCTCCATAGTAAAAACAGTGGACTCGCACTACAATTCGATTAGACTTGAGCGAAATGGCTATAACGTTTTTTTACTAATAGCGAATTTTAGAGCTAACCCGAATTCTTCGCCCCCAATACGAAAGATTTCAGATGGGAATCGCGACACGTAGGTCCTCTCTTCCTTATTGGCTACAAAACATTGGTTTCGTGAAAGAATCTGCTGCCTTTTAACTTCACTGCCAGCAGAAGCTCCCTCGCCGTGCTCTCCTAAACATCGCTTAGTTTAATGTACACAATTAACCACTGCGCAATTTTCCCGATTTTTTTTTTTTTTTTTCATTGTGAATGTGAAAGTTGATGGAATTTTATGGAACCTACCCTAGCACCATAATCTCATCGAACGATGATCGGCCATTTATCGAAACCCGACGAAATTCTCATCGGCCAATGATCGGATTCGATGAGTTCTCATCGGGAATTGCTCCAATATGTCTCATCGGCCAAACAGAATCCGAGCAGCAAAATCCGATCAGTTTTGCTCGAAATAAGATGAGATTTGGAGCAATTTACGAGCAGTGCAGTCCCGTGCCGAAGAAATTAGGATCAATTTTGGATGCTCGGCTTATTTTCATCGGGAAAGTTTATCGGAAGGATATCGCTTTCCGATGAAAAGTAGCTCATCGAAAACCGTGCTCTGATACTGACCGGAGCGATGTCATCGTGCGTTACGGGATCAGTTTACGAGGAGTTTGATGATCGGCCGAGCAAAATCCGATGAGTTGATGCTACTTGGGTAAGTCCGCTGTTTAATCTAAAGTTTGTGAAGATAGAAAGAAAAGGTTCCTAACGATTGAAAAACAGGTACAGATTCTCGCGTTGAAAAAGTGAGCAACTAAAAACGCTACTGTCGTGCGTGGAAGCTGCTTGCACGACAATTAGGTATGACTGAATCTTCGATATGTAGAGCTAAAAAATAAGGAAATTCGTAAAAGTTCAGTAGTAAGTTTCACTATTGAAGTTTGTAAAGTCGATTCAAGTCAAATGCAAACATTATGAAAATCAAAGTTCCTCTTGCATGGTGGATAAAAGAGCAGAAAGAGAGATGATAACATTGACGGAAACAGGCCCGTCATTTAGCGGAGTCAAGGAGGGTCAATCGCTACCCCTCCTGGCTCTGGGAAATTAAAGTATTTACATGAAAGTTTGAGCGGTTTTTACTGTTTTTAGTGGAATTTATATTGAGTATATACTCTTTGCACCCCCCCCCTCCCTGCAAAGTTTCGAAATAACGGGCATGGACGGAAACGTTATAAAAGGAAAGACTATTTAGAAACGTAATAGAATGACTCTGATCGCGCATCATCATCATCCTCATTTTTTGCTATAAATCTAATTATTTTATCTACTTTTCAGTACTACTAAGATGCAGCAGTTCATTAGAACTCTATACTGTGTGTATCGAACTGTTTCGCATGTCTATCCCTACCATTGATAATTGATTTTGTGCTTCGCAGTATTTAATTTTGAGTGACACGGCTTTTTCTTTAGAAAAAATACAGTAAAAATTCAGTTCTTTATGTAAGAAATGTTTTTCTATAGTTGAACAATGGTTTTAAGTAGTGGTAAAGGTGTTTACAAGGGTCAAAAAAATTGAGTATATTTATAAAAAATTCTTACGCATACACTTTTCCTCCATTCCATTTTGACTAACGCGAGGAGTTTTGGAACGCATCCCTCGCTTAAATCTAGGCTACATTTTATATATATATATATATATATATATATATATATATATATATATATATATATATATATATATATATATATATATATAATGTGTGTGTAGGTGGGTATGTACATGGTAACCCAGTTAAGTGTTTCAGAACTTTTAGGAGCTGTAGAGTGCATCCTGACGACTCAAAATCAAATAGCAATGCGGGGTAAAAGCTTTTCTGATGTGGTGATGTACACAGAAAAACTGAGAGGAAAAAAGACGTGAAAGAAAAATATTTTTTAATATTACATGTAAAAAAGCAAAAGGTACATGGGTCAAAGTAAGTGCTCAAAGTTTTTTCGCCATCTACAATGCACACCTTACATTTTGGGCGTATGGAACTCCGAACAGTCTGGAAAACTTCCAGCATATCTCGAATTTCGCCGCTTTGGGAAAGTATTACCGACCTCTCATTGCTACACAGGCCCGTCATTTAGGAGGGCAGGGGGGGGGGCAATTGCCTCCCCCCCTGGCTTTGAGAAATAAATGTATTTACATATAAGTGGGAGTGGTTTTCGTTGTTTTCTGGTGAAATTGTATTGTGTTTTTACCCTTTGCCCCCCTCCCCAAAAAACTTGAAATGACGTCTCTGTTGCTACATGATTTCGAGTAATCAGGATGAATCCTACCCCTCCAAGAAATTTTGAAACACTTAATTGGGACACCCTGCATATATACTCTAACAAAAAAAATAGACGCTTTAAGTAGGAGTTGTTAAAATGAAACTAAATTTTGCCTAAGTGACTAAAACATTGATATAAGAAATTGATTACAACATGAAAGCAAAATGATCACTTACTATACCGAAAGAACCCGAATCGAATGTAGGTTTAGTACTCTGATGAGCCACTTATATACCGTGAAACAATGTCTATGGTTATTATTTTTAATGGGCATAACGATTTCAGGAGAAGGTCATGAAGTTTTCGAGAAAACTCTGGTAGTTGGAGGAAACTTATACTATGGGGTGTGTGAAGCTCCACCTTGCGTCAAAATTACTTCGAAGAATTGAGATAGAATTCAATGCGCATGCGTAAAGACAGGCATCAGCGCACAGAACTCTTAAAAATAAAATCAAAATATGTATGTGCGGTGAAACGCGTTTATTTTACGAGTTTTCTTTACGTGGTAAGGTCAAAGGTTCAATTCCACGTAGCGCGTTATTTCCACTCTTTGCGCTGTAAAAATGCAATTGCAATAAATTTAATTAATTGCAATAAATTTTATATAAGTATAAAAGTGAGTGGCGTGCATTCTTTTTGGGAAATTATGAGCCTGATAAAAATTGAATAAACGAAAAGTTAGAAATACCATAGAAGAAAAAAGCTGCGAAGAAGATAGAACCTAGAGAGCCATTAAACGTAAAGCTGCTGTTTATTTATTTATTTTTTTTTACAGTTGTAGCAAAAATATGAATGAATATAGGAAGAATCTCAAACTAATGAAAGTTTTAGTACCCTGTTGGACCACCTCAAGTATGAACGCACGATGTGATACTGGCAAGGATTGAGGCTTAAAAATATTTTACGTTGGCATACGTCATCTCGCCCCCAACTAATTCAATCACTCGTATTACATACAAAATGGAGCCGGATTTGTTCGATCTGTGACAAATCGGGTGATCGGGCAGGCTAGAAAAGTTAGAAACACCATAGAAGAAAAAAGCTGCGAAGAAGATAGAACCTAGAGAGCCATTAAACGTAAAGCTGCTGTTTATTTATTTATTTATTTTTTTTTACAGTTGTAGCAAAAATATGAATGAATATAGGAAGAATCTCAAACTAATGAAAGTTTTAGTACCCTGTTGGACCACCTCAAGTATGAACGCACGATGTGATACTGGCAAGGATTGAGGCTTAAAAATATTTTACGTTGGCATACGTCATCTCGCCCCCAACTAATTCAATCACTCGTATTACATACAAAATGGAGCCGGATTTGCTCGATCTGTGACAAATCGGGTGATCGGGCAGGCTAGAAAAGGTGATAATATGAAAGAGGTACACCTCTTAGACACTTGCTGCGTGAGACCGATCATTGTCCTGTTTAAAATGGCTCCTTGTACTACATACAAAATGGTACCGGATTTGTTCGATTTGTGACAAATTAGGAGATCGAGCAGGCTAGAAAAGGTGATAATAGGAAAAATGTACACCTCTTAGACACTTGCTGCATGAGACCGATCATTGTCCCGTTTAAAATGGCTCCCGGGAGTGCCGCCAAGAGTGACAATCCGTGTTTAAAATGTGTGAAAATCCCGAAAAATCTATGCAAAAACCAATAAATGAAAGTGAAAAAGTACATCTTAATTTTTTAGCAATCTATAACGGTCAGAATTAAGTACACTGCAAAAAATGAGCTGTTGTTTTTGCAGTATAATACTGGCAGCCGACGTTCCAATTTAAAACTGTAAAATGCACAGTAATAAACTGTAAAACTAGCAATTTTACAGTTTGTTACTTTGATGTTAGAAATTTTAGTTTATTGCCGTAAAATTTAGTTTTATTATATTGTAAAAACAACAGTATAATACTGGCAGCAGAGGTTTCAGTTTAAAACTGTAAAATACACTGTAATAAACTGTTAAATTAGCAATTTTGCTGTTTACTACTGTAAAATTAGCAATTTTACAGTGTAGTACTGTAAAAACAGAAATTTTACAGTTTATTACTGTAAAACTAGCAATCTTTACAGTATATTACTATAAAATTAGCTGTATTATGCTGCAAAAAACAACATTCATTTTTACAGTGTAATCTATGTACCATTCTGACAAACTTCTAAGGCATTGTTTCTACGTTATTACGTCATACGTCATTACGTTCCTTCGTTTCAAGTAAAAACACACACACTCACATTTCGTGCTTGTATCGAATCTCGATTATTGCCATTCCAAAAATCCTACTTTTAACATAATTTTTCAAATGTTTTGTTTTTCAGGAACTTTTGCTCTGAAATAAACATTTAAATTTTAATGATATCATAAACTTTTAATCTTATATTTACATTTCTTTCTTTTCACATGAAACGAAGATTTAAAAGCTTTTTGAACATTCAAAGCTAATCTTCCGTCTGAATTTCCAGACATCTCCCCAAAAAGTTTGAAAACATTAATTACGACAAGCAGTTTTGAGTTCTTAATTTTTACTTTTAGCTTCTAAACAAAGAAAATTTATGATTACGTATCATCAATTTCTCAAGCGTAAGCAAATATTGGTCTTATCATCAATCAACAGTACATTTGACATTTTCAGAAATAGGAGACAGGAAAACCGATACTCTGCGGTGTTAGTTAGCGAATTTGAGTATTAGAAATAAAATTCATTCTTCCATAATTCCTAGGAGCTACTCTAAGTTATGAAATTCAAATTTCATGCTTGAGTTTTCTTTGACCTTAATCTTCCGAAATCCGTGATTTATGAGCGAAATATTGTCAGTGTTTGATAAATGACAAATTAAATGGCATTAAAAACATTAAATATATGTTTTGCTTTCGTTCTATTTAATTAATGAAGATAAGTGATAAAAAATTTACTTATACTAGTAATTATTGGTGTTCAAATTGAAAAAAATCCATTTGGCTCACATTTATTTTTTTTTTCCTCCGAAAGCCTTACGTGGAATTATTATGACCAAATGAAGGAATGGATAAAAACTTGAAATCTGCTATAAATAAATTAAAGGGTTTATAATCAAGAACTATTGGCTGAAAAAAAACATGAGTTTTGTTAATTTCTGTCCTTCTGTTCTTTGTAGGAATTAATATATTTTATAGAAACATGAAAAAGTGAAAAAATTCCGTTCAAAGCATATGTGAAACTTATAAGATTTTCCGCTCAAGGAATATATTTAATTTCGTTCGAAAGAGAAGGGAACTACACATCCTGCAAACATTAGCTAAAGACGTACTGTAAAAACGCGATTAACCGAAGTTTTTGGAATCGGACCTGTTTTGGTAAAATCTATAACTCTGAATATAAGGAAAATTCAAAAATGGCTGTTAAGAGACAACAGAAACTTGAGCTCTTACTTTAAACAAGTTCACATTCATAAAATGACTATTGCCTATGACGCGTGTGTTTTCAACTATATTAATTTAATAATAAATATATGTGTTTAGCAACTGTCACAAAAGTTAGAAAATACTAAGTGAATTTAATAAGGCATAATACCGCAGTTACCGTGAAACCCTGTTTCGTGGATAATACTGTATTTCCGTGGGTGTTTACTGTATTTAATCTTCCCAAACGTCTTTGGTGATTTTAACCCTTTATGTCCCAAATTAATTTAGCAATGAACTTTTATTTATTTTTTTGGAATTTTTTTTTGTTGAAAATACATCAAACAACATACATACCGAGTATAATTTTTTTTTAAATCAGTAGGGTCTAAGGATCCCTACGACTTAGGGCCCCTATGAAAACTGCTTCCGATCACAGGTAGTACTTGTCGGCCTCTCAGCAAAGTACAAAGAGTGGTACTTAAAAGCTTCAGCATCATTCCAGCCATTTCTGATTCATAATACTAAATGAATATAAGCCCCGACGGGACTTCTGAGGCCCGTCGGGGGATAAAGGGTTAAGTCATTTTATAGGCCCAAATGCGATTTTGATTAGGAATAACAGCTAATGAGTATTTAGACAATGCAAGAATCACTCAGGTACTTTAATGTTTAAAATAACAAGTGCTACAAGTTATTCTGAGGTTGTCTCTCCTACTGTTCTTGTTTAGTTATGAAAACCAAATATATTTTTATCGCATCTTTTTTATTTTTAAATATTTGCTACTTTTATACGTTGTACTATGTTTTTAAATAAGTGTTTTCAAAATGCCTTGCCTAAATTTTTGCGTGCATAATTAACTATTTAAAAAAAAACCCAAACATTAGGATAAATATTTAGATTTCTGTTACGCAAGAGTATTCAATTTTTTCAAACTGACTCGTATTTTGATGTAATTGCTGTCTGTTTTTGAAATATTATACTTTTCTTAGGATGTGGTTACTGACTTGAACGCTGAAGCAGAACAATTGCCTACAGAGCCTCGACATGATGACTGGCTTGGACATAAGGTATGGACTTCGGGGATTAGAACTTAATTTCCAACACTAAATTAAATCAGTTTTCTAAACAACGAGAATGCACACCACTTTATAAAGCTACCACTAAACAGAAAAAATAATAATTAGGGATGATATTGATTTGAGTAATCCTGTTATATATCTTTATTATTATTATAATATTCATTTATTTTATTTATTTTAAGACTGACTTTTTCCATTAAGTATTTTGATGCCATGTGGGACATCTCACTGCGTTTCTAAGAAATTAATAACATATTTTTTTATAAAATCAATTATATTTTTAATGTATGCAGATTGTCTTTTTGCGTAAGAAATTTGACAACTCACATTCATTAGGCACATCAAATATATTTTTGCTGAATAATATATAAGATTGCTAAGATTCCAAACACAATATTTATTTAATATGACGCAAATACCGTTTGGGGAAATTTCGGATGAAAATTATATTTTGAGGAAATTTTAAGCTCTAAAATCTTTTGGTACCCCCTTCCTCCCCCTTATTTAAAGCAAACATTAAAACACCATTTTCAAATATAGTTAATATGAGCAAACCGGCATCTGTTCAAAAGTTTCCCGACTTTGAATCAACATTTCTCCTAATGTTACACTCAGCAAAACGTCTGCAGTGTTCGATATAGCTTGGAATTTTTAATGCTTTGAGTTTTTTATACAATTGAAAAAAAATCGTACAAAAGCAGTTTGCACTACTGTCACTTATCAGGCAATGATTTAAAAGAAAAAGCACGTTTAATGTTATCTTCAATTTAAATTATTTTCTCCTTCTTCAGGGTATGGTGCAAGCAGCGGAATACATTCGACAGAAATTGATGGATGAATCAATACTTGCTCAAGCATTCAGCCACTGCCCTGTAAGTAAAAACTAGTTTATAGCCTCAAATAATTATTTTCTTTAACTGCAATAGTGTAGATAAAACGCATGTTTCGGCATATGATACACGGTGGGAATATATTGTGAAAGACGAAGGCGTTTCGTGACTGCAGGATTTATCTTAGTGTTTGAAAACTTTTTGTGGATCTCATGAAGTTTTGTAACAGTAGAGTCCCGAAAACTCGGCTTCATGTTGGCCGCAAAATGGCCGTGTTAGTGAAATGATAGCTCGTCATGATTGTGCTTGAAACAAGTTTTTCCAAACTGAAAGCGGAGTCTTTAATAAAGACGTTGAATGTGTACTTTCCCACTGGTAGCTAAAAATATTTCGCGCAACGGTGAGAAAGGCGTATTCATGCAACTTTTATCGATTCAGGAAACATTTTTGCACAGAAATTTGATTTTTCCTGGAAGTAGGTGAAAACACGCGAAATCACGGAATGTCACCCAGAAATTATGTGTAAAGTTTCAGATTTTGTTTACTGTGTAGGAATATGATTCGATTCATTCAAGAACTCGTACGATCGAAATGTGTCTTATTATTATCATTGTTTGATATTAAAAAGATTATAATCAGGGAGTGGGAGTTTTCGGGTTCGGTGTCAATTTGTGCTATTCAAAGAAATATAAGTATGTAGTGTGTAATCGTATTTCATAAAAATATTGTAAAAAAATGCAGTTTGCTTGTTTTCAAAATAAAATTTGAGCTTAGTACTTTAATAATAAATACTTAAGGTTTTTTTTTTTTTTTTGCAATGAAAATTATCGTTTCTGTTTTCTTAATTGCCAGCAATTTGAAATAGGGAAAATTTTAAGAACCTGTATACGTCGCGTATCAGTTGAATTTCATCACTGCATTAAAAACTATACTTGTTCTGCAACCTTATAATGCATCTACATAATTTTCTAACATCAATTCATTAATTAAAAAATTTTAAACGTATCAAACCTCTTATCCGACATTCCACTTATTGAAATCTCGAATACCGGTAAATTTATGAACATTAGTGGAAAAAAAATTCATCTTTAAACGTCATTTGCATCATGTTTAAAGGCTAAAAGGTTTTTGAGAGAGAGAGAGTCAAAAATAATGCATAAGGCATTAGGGAGAAAGAAATATCAAAACTATATCCATGTAAGATGTTTTAAATACGTGTTTGTGTCCGTTATTTTCAGTTTTTAGCATGACATGTTCTAACGGTTTGGTACAATATTGCAATACTTGATTCGTGACAATATTATTTTTGTGTGTTTTTGATGTAACCCGAAGTTCAGCACAACCTAAAAGCGATGTTCGGTGGATTTCGAATAAGAGGTTCGATATTGTTAAAACAAGGTTTGTTAAAATTATTCATGTTCTCAAAAATCGTTTTTTCATACTTTCAAAAATTATATAAATTGCTTCCGATAGTTCATCTTTTTTTTTTCCAGGATAAAGGAACGCATAACTATAATCTTGTCCTCGTCGGTCACTCTTTAGGAGCTGGAACGGCTGCTATTTTAGCTATTTTACTACGAAACGAATATCCAAATCTTATATGTTACGCTTATTCCCCTCCTGGAGGTTTGCTCAGGTCAGTCTTTTTTAACATTTATTAAAAATCTTAAAAAAAACTGTCGAAATGATTGCTTGAAGCATATAATTTAAAACGGATAGACTTTTTTTTACATTAATTTAATTGCATACTAAAATTTTCAAGAGTTAGACTACAATAAGTCTGTACCTCAGAACTAAACTAACGTAGGTCCTTTTTCGTCAGTTTTCAGTAGAGGGCGAAAACGATTGTCGGATGCATGCAAAGGATGGAACTTGCGCTCTTTTAAAGCTGCTAAATAATTGTGAAGGAATTTCTTATGGGTCGATGCGGATTAAGATTGAACATGCAATGCAGCAAAAAAGTGGAAATCGCCATTTTTGGACCTACGTCGTTCTGGTTCTGAGGTACAGATTTATTTAGAAAGCTTTATACTTAAGAATTCTGCGAAACAGACTAGAAAAATGTTTTCTAATTTATGAAGAATTTTACAGAAAAAAGAATGATTATCTTGAATGTTTGCGAAAAGAAAATAAATGTTTCTACCAGAAATTATTCATGACTGCCAGGAGGAAAAGACCATTAGACTCAATAGGACTCACGAATCCATTATCATCAATGGATGGTAATTTCATTATAGCTGCTCTATTCCACAAGTTTAAAAGGCACTTTGTATTCCACAGAGGAGATATTCAGGGTTTGAGTTCATTAAATGATAATCTCAAAGCTGCTAACTTCCGAAAATACATCAGTAGAGTAAGAATTTATGCTTAATCAGGTTCAGAACTTTTAGATCAACATCTCAGTATTGTTTATTTGTTTATTTTGAATAATATTTAATCTGTGGAAGTTTTGTTTTTAATACGTGACTAAATTATCGGAAAAATCTAGAATGTGTCCCACGCCTTAAGTCAGTTAAAAATGTACTACAAAAGTGGAATTTAAATTGTTTGTCCTCTGTGAAAGTAGGTTTTTACCGAAGTAAAGCAATAAATAAAATTAAAAAAGGCATAGTTTAAACTGAATGAAATTGATTTCGTTTGCGAAGTATATCGATTGATTTAGGTTTTTATTTTAGTTAAATATTTGTTAGCTTTGAAATATTCAAATAAATGATTTTTATCATAAAACTGAGACTGGTTTGGCTTTTCAACAAATTTTTGCCACACTTTAACCAATTCCAGCTTTTAGGCTTATAAAATACCTACCAACCAATCACAAGGGACTGTCCACAAATAATGTCATGCTTTGTGGGGAGGGGGTTAGGGAAATTGTTTTATTGTTTAGGAAGAGGGAAGGACATCACGCATTTTTTAAAAGAAAAATTTTATGAAAAGCAATGGGACATATGACAAAGAGGGGAGGGGAATGGTGTAGTGTGATACTTAGTGGCAAAGATGGAAAGATGGTATCAAAAACGTTGAAAAAGAGTGTGACATCATTTATGAACAGCCCCTATAATTAATTGAAGATTTTTTGCTTTTTACTGTATTCTTACAATTTACTGCTATGCTATGTATTTATTTTTTTCTGTTTTACTTTACAAGAAATCCTGTTCAAGTACTAGGAGTACATATTTATTCTGTTTTTCAACCTAATGCAGAATTTTCTCTTCTACTTATAAAGGCCCGTTTACATGATAATGCTCGTTGTGCTTCAACAGGTATTAGAACTCTCAATGGTTGAAGCTGACACGCTACAGGAAAATACCATAAGGATCTACAGGAGAGTTTGCATGCTGCTCTCGTTTATTTCCAAACAGTAATTTAGGATGTTTGCAAACGCAGTGCAATTGCCGAGCCAACTTGTGTTAAATGCGCGTTACGTAGATCGCTTGATATTTCCGTAACGTGCGTTGGCTCTGCAATAAGGCTGCGTTAGAACCATCAATGATTAGCCCACATGGTTCTAACATATCGCAATCGCGTGTTGAAGCTGCGCTAAAATCCAACGCGCATTGCATGTGAATAGACTGTAGGGTATTTTTGTTTTAGTTTTCTACTGTAATCCTCCATTAGTAACATAATTTCATAATCTGGCACTTATTCCCTTGCAGTCTCCCTGCCGTTGAATATACAAAACAGTTTATTACGTCCGTCGTTCTTGGAAAAGATGTAGTTCCTCGAATTGGATTGCACCAAATGGAAGCTTTGCGGTCAGATCTGATCAATGCTATTAAGAGAAGTCAAGATCCAAAGGTAAAATGAGTTATCGAGATCTACATTTTAGATTTAAATGTTATGCATAGCAATTCATAATTTCGCATTATCGGTATCGCAGAATTTTTAGTTATATAGACGGAGATATTCATTTATCCTCTTGAGTTGCACAATGATCAGGTAACACCACCAATCATTCCAAACATTCAGAGAAATTATTTCGGTCAATCATTCAGCACAGCAAGCATTTCTCACACATTTCCAACATGATGTTTACCGAGGGTCTCCAAAGGGACATTTTAAAAATCAATAAAATAAAAACGGAATGCGTCATAAATGTATTGCTTGCGGTCTAAAAGTTCGGGAAGCAGCGAATTTCATCCCACCAATTTCCATATTTATTTATAATTTCAGGCTTCAGGTGGAGCTGTAGGTATACAAGAACAGCAGAGATATTGAATATGTGACAAATTCATGTCTCAAGCAGTGACACGTTGTTGCTGCAAATGGTAGTTACTTTGAAACATGGAGGGGGGCTATAGCTTACATTTCTATCTTATCCCGTCTTTCTTTCTTTGATTTTAAAAATCTTGCCGGATGGAAAGTGAATCGTCGAATTTTTAACTTCAAGAAAAATTATAAAATGACCAGAGCAGTACTAATCTCTCATTTGTCTCGTGAGTCTGGAGAACAGAAGAAAGTCGCAAAACGACATATAAAGAGAGTAAGGTGCTTATTGAACTATTGGTTGGTAAGGTGCTAATTTCATGCAGTAGCGCTGCTCTAGTTGTTCCGTAGTTTTTCCTGAAATAAAACTCCGACTAGAGACTACACTATTACTCAGCCCTACTAGCTCAGCCATATTCTGTTTGCCAGCGGCTGACGTTATTGATAGACAGAAAAAATTACGCATGCGTGCAAAGGCTCGAAGCCTACTCAATGCACATGCCATTGCACTTGATTCAAATCTATATAGTTTTGACACAAAAAAATAAAGTTGTATACTTTTCTAACAGCCCTCGTATTGCTCATATAAAGTATCTGAAAACAGCAACAAAAATAGTAAGCGGTTGCTAACTTTCATAACACAATACCCTTAACTTCGCAATTTTTTTAATTTCTATGAAAACATTATATCAGTTAGTTCTCAAGTAATAATAAAGATGAAAAATATTTTTAAAAAAAAGTAGTTTTAAATTGAATTTCAGTCATTTTTTGTTTGCCGCAAGGTATAAGTAACATAAAATTTCTTAAAAACGTTTTCCAATAGAGAATTAATATTAATTTTAAATGAGCGCAAAATGTTCAAATTTCTTACCTGGTAATTTATATCTTCAAAAAGCAAGAGGAAGCATAAAATATAATGTATTCTTTTTATAGCAATGACACAGTTCTGAGGCATCAGATATTTTTATAATTATTGCGATTACTGAGGACAATGTGCTGTCAACTAGTGACAAAATCAGCATGTATTTCGCTGCAATAAACTTTTTTTTATCAGATAATTGATTTGTATGTATTTTTTTTAATGAGTCTTTTAAATTAAAATAAATCATATGTTGCAGAAATGCAACAGTGGGAAGTTAAGGGTTAAGAATAAAAAGCCACTTTGGCCGAATTTAAATCTAATGAAAATCAAGAAATCATCAAAGTTCGGTAGAGGCGATTTTTAATCAATTCTAAGAAAGTTAAAGCACAATTCATGTTTCTTTACAAAAAAAAATTAATGTTTTTTGAGAGAAAAAATTCAAAAATGTCAAATATTTTTAAATGAAATTCCTACAATAAAAAAAAAAAAAATAAATAAATAAAAAACAGTAAAAGAGAAAGACGGAGAGAGTGTTCCAAAAGCATCGAAAGCCGCGAGGTCCTGTAAATGCTAAAAAGTTATTTCGTTACATGCTGTGAGTTACTTTGAGAAGTCCATCTGTGTGGTGTGTCTTGGGGATTGAGGTTATTATGTCAAAAATACTCTATAAATAAAACAAAAAAATCGAGGTGGCTATCTGTCAAAATCAAACAATTTTTTTATACGTAAGAACAACATTGAAATACGAAAGTAATTTACAAGAAAAAAGCCAAATGATCATTTATTATAGAAAAATATCAAAGGAATGGAGGTTTTAGTGCGTTGTTGAGTCACCTCTGGTATGGATACACGAGGTGGTACAGGGAAGCTATGAGGCATAAAAGTCACGTATGATGTCCTGCGTCATCTCGTTAGACAGTTACTGCAATCGAGCCGCTAATTTGATCCAATTCATAGGCAGTCCAATTTTTTGCCCCAAGTGATCCCAAATATGCTGGATTCGTGACAAATTAGGCGATCAAATACGTCAGAGAAGGTGATAATGTGGTAAAAGAAGTCCTGTGACATCTTTGCTATGCGTTTCCTATCATTGTCCTGTTGAAAAACGGTTTCTGAGAGCCTTGCCATGAGGGCCAACACATGCGGTTGAAGCATGTCCCCAACGTACGGCTGTGCTGTCGTTGCATTGTGAATTAATTTCATAGGGACCATGTATCGTATGCGATAACTCTTCATTACATCTCCCAGCTGTAGGTGCAATGCGCCGTTGAAGTCGGCTCCATTCGGAGTTGTGGCGATTTCGGCGGAAACGGATTGCCCACCAAATAGAACCAGATCGTCTTCAGCGAAAGATACAGATATCATGCCAAGTTGGGCCCAGAGCCTGCTGCTGGTCGCCACATTTGTATTTGTATTTGTATCATCTGGACGATAATGGCTCTCGTGTACGTGTGTGGGGGTCCTGTGGTGAACGGCTCAATATTGCCTTTACTTTTCAGCGTCACCTCGCACCCACAGATACTGTGACGTTATGGGGTGCCATCTCATACGATACACGAATACCCCTAATATTGATCACAACACCAGAACAGCTCAGAGGTACATTTGTGACTTGCTTCAATCACATATGTTGATCCTCGTGGCAGGATTCTCAACAGATTTTTCCCTTAATACAACGATCCTTCACCTTTTGGGATGGTTATGCGGACAGCTTACAATCTTGATGAAATTAGTAGCACGTTTGCAGTTAGTCATACGTAATATCACAAGGCGTCGTATGAGAATTTCATGAAAATCCATACATTTGATGGTTTTGCTTTCATTTTGCTGTCACTTTTTTATACCTCTGTTTTTCATACGTGTGTGAGATTCCGTTTCCTTCTGAGAACTCCTCCTTGGTGTGTGATGTTTTCATCTTTGTAGATAGTACTATGATACATAGCTATATTACTGAATTTTTAGCAGTTATTTTTAATACGATTAAGAGAAAAAAACTTGTTTAAAGTTTACGTAACACGTAATTTCTAATGTGTAGTACATATTTCCAGTGGAAAATCATCATGGGTGGTGTTTTATGCTGCTGCTCGGAAGAACTCAACTTTGATAATACAGATAGCTTTTCTGACAAAACAAATTTTCGTGATGTTTCTACTCACCCCAGTGATTCCTCTATAGCCCTTACGGTGCATCAGCCCTTGTATCCGCCTGGAAAAATAATCCATATCGTTCGAAACCATCCAAAAAAAGAAGAGTAAGTAGATTTTTGTTTAATAATCAGATATTTGCTTATATTTATGTGTTAACATATAAATACATCGCTCACGTACATTTTTCTTATTTCTTTCTCAGAAAATAAGTAGGAAAATGCTTCTCTAAAGAGAATTATTTACCAACTATCCAAAAAACTTTGGTGAAATTCTGTAATTCAATGGTCTAATTCGAAACTAAATCAAATGCCCTAGAATTAGAAGTTTACTTTTCAATTTCATCAGTACTCAACCACGTTGTAAATTGCCTCATTTTTGACTGTATGCAACGTATGTTGTATATTGTATACATATCTTTCTTTCGGTGTTTTTTTGATTTAGTTCGCAACTAGTTATGGATTTGCTGCTAAAAATTTTAAGTTATTTTCGTCCATGCACATTAGTTTGACTCTGATATCAAGCTAATTCATTACTATTTCTGTACAAGCTGAAACTCAGCAGCCCACAGTTGAGATAAACCAAAAGATGAAAAGTTGATTAATCTCCTCCTCTCCCAATGAACTTTTCATCTACAACTCGTTTATAAACAACAAATTGACAAAGGAAACCCTCAGCATCGGTGAGTAATTTTGATGCATGTACTATTCTATAAAGATTTTCATCTGGTCCGGAGTGGTTAGGACAGCGACCTTTCTCTCTGGAAACTTGGGCTCGGTCTCCAACCGAAGAAGCCTGATTAGTTCTCCCCAACCAAGCGGCAAAGCATGGTAATCATAAGGCTTCACTCAAAAAGGTAGGGAGTTTTAGACAAGTCTTTTAGCAGGATTAGGTATCCTAAAGTGAAGAATGATTAAATCATTTCGTGAACACACTAATGAAATTTTTCCATATGATGGCAACAAGTCTATACTCAAAAATATCCGTTTTTCCCGTGCATTGGACGATTTAAACCTGTTCTGTTGACAGAACGGTTTTGCCCCGTTTTCGCTCCAGCCATAAACTGTTTAAAACAATAAATATGAAATCTGTCACCTTTCATACGGCACTGCTCTACATGCGAAAACCTTCTGTTTTCTAAATGATTTGAATAATATATTTTCTGCACTTGCCATTATTTCTCGGTACTTATTTCATGTTTTTAAGAGGCTTGCTAGTAAAATTGCGACTCGGTTAAGCTGTTTGTCTTGCAGCAATTGGCAACGTGTCGATTACGCACTATTATTGATAAACTGCAGGAGAGCTCAGCTTAGGGCAGGGGCTCCATGGCTCTGTGGTAGAAGCTTCATCTTCTGAGTCGGAGGTCGTGGGTTCGATTCCCACCAGTGCCCCGGGTGTGATTTCCCCTCTTTGTGACGTAAATATTTCTTGTGTTGTCTTGTATGTCGAATAACTTTGAAAAACCTGAACTCGTATGCTAAAAAATCATCGTGTTTACGGATGTACTCCGTAACTATTGCGGGACAAAATTGCTCTTGCAAAGCAAAAAAACTGCAAGTTTACGGGTATACTCCTTAAATTTTACGGCAAATTCGCTCTTGAACGGTAAAAGATCGTTGTATTTACGGATACACTCCACAACTTTTACTGTTTCGCTCAACCAACTCAGCTGCCGGTTTAAAACCGTAAAATTTACGGGATATTTCTTTACAGTACACAATACGGTAGCGTTTGCAGTGCCAGGATTGAACTATTTAACCATTGGTGTATGATGTCTCAAAATTCCACTCTGACATACTCCTTGCAAACGATGTAGGGTCAGTTGGGGTGAATGGAAACAAACTTACTACGACATAACACCTGTGGTGATTTTTGAAACTATTGTCAAATAAAGAGGCAATATAAAAGGGATATTTCGGGAGTTAAATGTGTTTCTAAGCAGTTATATGTGCTTCATCATTGTTCGAAGGCGGCACTGTAAAAAAGTTTTAAAAGTTGTAATGTTAAGATGTAATATTTTCCTCTCCAGCAGGTCTAAAAAGGCGAAGTTACTGGCTTCAACTAATTTTATTTGTGACATGCATGGGTGCTCATATCGGCGGGGGTGGAAAGTGGTGGCTCTAGTAATGCCTTAGAAATTAGTACTTCCTTTCTTTTAGTAGGTTAATGCGGGGCAAAGTGAAATATCGGGGTACAGTGAAATGGCAAAATATTTTCAGTTTGCAGCGCTACCTACCTATTCCTGTCAACAAATAGATAAATCTAAAGATCAACGAATAAAATTATGCAAGTCCTTTTCAAAATTTAATACACTTTTTGTAATATTTGTGGATTTTCAAAAATATTTTTTGATACAATTATAAAATTTTTGTAATTATCATTTTAAGTATTAACTGAGATCTACTAGTGTCAAGTGCAATATTTATTTAGTTTATAACAACAAATTATTATTTTAAATGTTCAATGTAATTTGTCAAGTGCAAGCGGGGCAAAATGAAATAGTTCATTTCGTCTATTTAGGCATTATTTTTTAAAATCACGTACGTATTTCTTTATTAATTAATTTATTTACATTCTTTTACCTATTAATTCACTTTTATTCATTCGTTCACTGATTTTCTTATTCCTTCTCTATTTTATTCACTCATTTATTTTTCTCATACATTAATGAGTTCATTTATTTGTTTATTTATTTATTTATTCGTTTATTTTTCATTAATAAGTCATTATTCCTTTATTTACACGTCCATTTGATGAAAATTACTGTTAATCATTAAATAGAAAATTTTTCATTGTAAAAATATTGCATTTTTCACTTTGACCTTTTTTTTTTAAGGTGGAAAATGTCTACCTTTTCTTGAAAATAGCTGCCAAAAATGGAAAATAATATTTCAACGCAACTTGTGATTCAAAATACATTATTCAATCTTTATGTACATTAATTTTCGGAAAAATTTCCAATGCGTTCATTTTAAAATAAGTCAGCTATCTTAACTATTTTTTAACTTTGTCCCACATTCCCCTGCTGTTTTTTCGGCAAAACTATAAAAACATTAATTCTTCGGCCATTAATGAAGAAGTTATTAAAAATGTCAACTTTTAATAATTCTAATCTGCACTAAAATTGCTTTCCGTAGGAAAAATATCCTGCTAAACCAGTGGGGAAATATCTAAGAGCATACGTTAAAGCGGGCATACGTTAAGTATGCGCTTTAAATAATACTCCAGTAATTTAAACACTTGGTGGAACTTTACACCGGCTACGTGAAACTTTCCTCCAACAAAAAGAGTTTTCTTAAAATCGAAACAGCTTACTATAGCAGTTGAGCTACGTCAACAATGATAAACTTCCATAATTTTTTAATGTACATATAATACACGGCCACCTCGGTTACACAATCTAAAGACTGCATTTCGTTCTTATTAGAACTCATCTTTCTGGAATAGGTAGTAACCGACACGAGGAGGGGGGGGGGGCAGAAAGCATCTTATAGAAGTTAAGATAGCCAAAAAAAAAACTGGCAGCTAATGTAAAATTATCGCACTAGCGAGATACTGCAGCATAGTACGGTTCAATTCTTTTTATAACATAATTCCCCGTTCCTTTAACTAAGTGTTCATTTTTCCCCTTGTTAAGACTCATTTATCTTTCCATTGGAAGAATATTTATTAGAAGATGAATCAAGGTAATACGAAAATTTATGTATTGAATTCACTGTTTATGGAGATTTTTTAACCTACGTTTATTTAAGCTATGGAAACCAAATTAATCCAACCGATCCTTTAATCATTTTCCTTTTTGCTCACCCAAAAAAATTTAAAATTACATTCCCGTGGCTAGCAATTTATAACATTTTAAAATGCATACTAACTAAATAATATCGTTTCCTCTGTGCTATATAAAAAAACCCAGTGTGATCTGTTAACTCCTTTTAATGTAAAACTTTTTGTGTTAAGCTTTACAGCACTTCTTACTTTTCCTTCTTATTTTTCTAATGCCAGCCAAAAATATGAGACGCAGTGGAGGTAAGATAATTTTTCTGGACTAGTTTTCAATTATTATATTATTGTGATGTGTTAAACATGCATTTCAATTCCATTTTCCTGCTGTAAAACTCTACTACTAAGAAATGTTTTGTGCATTGATTTTAAGACGTGACTAACAGTTTTAAAACTAAAATCAATGAACACTTTCTTAGTTGTTATGTGATAAAATTCACTGTTTAGTATTACTTTTTTTTCAATTATTTATTTTTTTTTCTTTCCGTAAAATTTATTGAATTCATAAAAGAATAGTTAATCATTTACTTCTCCCCAAAATCAACATAGAACTTACTACTTTCGTCTTAACCAAGTAGTCGTCATAATACTAAAAACCGCTTAATAGTGCTTTGTTATAAGAACTAAATGAACCGCGTGAAGCATTCGCACTTGATAGCAGTAATTCTAAAATTCGTTTTTTTTCTTTTAATTATAAAACTGGCACAAAGCAAATTACCTTTTTCAGCCGATTTAAAAGAAAATGAAATGATGCCTTAACTTTCGTAATTTTATAATTTATAAAGGAAGAGAGACAGAGAGCAACAACAAAAATGCACTTTCGAGAAATATTATTCACGATAAATTACCAAGGTTAAAATATACATCTTTACTTTCCGGTTTTAATGAACAGTGCAACTGTGGTTTAAAATTCTACAATGAGTTTAAATTATATATTCCTGGAAATTTGGATCAAAATTAATCGGTGAAAAACACAATTAAAAGCGACAAATCAAAGAGCAGGATCGAACCTTCGATGGTAGCGTTTCTAGTACAACGCTCTATCCAACAGTGCCACTGCATCTTAGTTTTTGGATACAATTCATTAAAGTAATGTGTAATAAAGTTTCCTTTTGGCACAAAAAGAAAAATTAGATAGTATGTCGAGTTTTCGTCAATAACTGGTGTAATAAACTTTAAAATGATTGGTAAACCACGGAATTTAACAAAGAAATAAGGAAGTCTCGCATAGGAACAGAAAAATAAGTTAGATATATAATATATAAATTATATTATGATTTAGCAACAAAGCACTAAATAAGAGGGTTTTACAGCATGTCACTTATACATTTCCTAAACTGTCTATTTCAAAGGAAATTTCAAGTAATTTATATATTTTGGTCAACAACACCGATATATTATTTTTTTTTCCTCTCTCAATTTCTAGGGTTTTCAAAAATTTAAACAGTTAGTACTTTTTGCACCATTTATTATTTTCACTGGATGCAACTATAATGCTATAAAAACGTCCTCCATTACCTCCTTTCATAAGAAAATATTAATCGGAAATTCTCATGATGTATGACTATACTTGGGTAGAGCTTCTGATAAAATAAATTCCTAAGTCAATTTGATAAATTTTTGCTTACGAGTGAAAATCTGAAATTTTAACCTTCAAGACCATTAGTGGAATTAATATTTTTTAATTTTGTACTTTTAATATCCTAGAAAAATCGTGAAAAAACATGATCCTGTGTATCAAGCATTGTGGGCTGAAAATACAGACTTCGATGAAGTTTTAATATCTCCAGTAATGGTCCAAGACCACATGCCAGATAAAGTTTTAAATGCATTGGAAGAGGTTTGTCTCTTGTATTGTCTTTTTCTTTTCTTTTTTTTTTTTTTTTTTGTTTAATTAATCGTTCTTTAATTAAAAACATGTTTCAGAAATTTATTTTCTGATCTGCTTTCTGCATTTACATTACGTGACAGTGAAAATGCAACACCTTGTGCAGCCAGAAAGTGATGACATTTGGCAATCAGAAAGAGAAAATAATAGTGACCGCGAAAATAATGAGTGATCTTTATTTTAAAATTATATTTATAACACAAAGCAAGAATACTGCTAAGTAGGTAGTAGGACTACCGTGAGCAGCGATATACGAAGCAACATGCCTAGGTACAGAGTCAATGAGAGCACAGACGACGTCCCGGGGAATGGTTCTTCATTCCTTGTCAACCGTTTGCCACAATTCGTCTTTTAAAAGCGACGGTTGCAGGATCTGTAAAGGGGTCCAATTACTTTTATTTGTGCTCTGTTGTTGACAGTTCAAGAGAGACCGGTTACCAGGAAAGAGTCTGTACACCTTGCAGAGTACATTGGCTAATGCGAGCAGTGTACGGCCGAGCATTATCTTGCTGGCAAAGGGCATGTGACAGTCCCTGCAGGTAGAGGAGTGTCACAGGCAGCAGAAAATCCTCCACCTATCATCGTGCGATCAAAAAACCTTTAATACAAACTAGAAGTGACCTGAAATCATACACAATTGCGCCCCAACCCATGATGTTTCTTTGCCATGAGTGCAGTCCACTGGCATTCAGTTGACGAGACAGTCCAGAGTTGTTCTGGAAGATTAGGAGCTTAAGGTGTCTTAAACATGCTGCAAAATGAAGGTAGAAGTGGCTTACGGGCGACCAACGCTTGTCGGCAAATGCGTGTTGATGTCACTCTGACTGCACCGTAACCCCTCAAAAGTGCCACATTTTCTTGTACCAACTATCTTCGCCACAGCCAGTGCACCGTGGATCCATCCGGCGTGTGTCAGCGAAGGAAGACCGCCAACGTCCATCCATACAGTACGTCATGCAGTCGACGTACTGTAATTCTGCGAACCTCCTCGATGGTAATCGCATCTGGGTTAATTATTGTCTCTTTCATGGACATTGGCGGTTGTTCCTCACGTTCACTGTCTTCTACATTTCGCTTGCATTCCTTAAAATCTTTATGCCAGTGAAAAGTAATTGTCCTTGACTTTGTTTCATCTCTGAAAGATTCACCTATCATGTCGGAGGTTTCTGATGTTGATTTTTGCAGATGAACACGAAATTTAATCGCATAACGTTGTTCCGCAACGACGCTTCCATTTCGACAACTGGCTGCATCTTGTAGGAATCAGCAAACATGCTTCAGTTCAATCACATGATACTCAGAAACATGAGTCTCTACACGCCATTTATCGGTAGCTGTTAGCAACTGGTGGCTAAGCATATCCCTCTTACAGACAAAAACTTTTTTTATGCCGCAGAAATTAACAATCCGATGAGTGGTTTTGCGGCAGTAAAATTAGTCGTATTACTTATTGAGTAATCCTTGTACAGTCATAGAGAAAAAAAACGAAACACTCGCTCGAAGAATTATTTCAAAGAATATTAGCACTAGAGACACGTGCTGTGTGTTATTTTTTCAGGAAAAATGTGCTCCACAAATTTCTATTGGTAAATTGTTGTTAAGGGGTCGTCTTCATATAAAAATCGGCATCAACTTTAAAATTTTCTATGAAAACCCCCCTTTTTTATCTCATATTTGTGATCAGCAACATCATTTAACTTTGTATACCAAATCGTTTTAAATTTGCTCCAGCCGTTGCTTCACAATTGAACTGATAAAAAACCGTCCCGTATAAAAATATTTTTGATACTTGTGCATATAAAACCTAAACCACGTTAATTACGGCAAAGATTGTTTTTTTATATCAAAGTATGAACAAACCCAACAATAAAAACGTCATTGACTTCCTCTCAGATAAAATTATGAAATTAATATTTAGAAAAATGATGATCTGGAACCATGTAATATTTTGATGGCGAAACAATCTAGCAGTAGTTTCAAAGGAGAATCCAAAATGGCAGCTCAAAATATCAAGCAGTTTTTAAGATATGCTAAAAGAAACATTTTTCGTCCATTTTAGGGCCCATACACAACTGTACAAACTGAAAAAACAGCAGGGAATTTCCATGTAATGAAAGAGGGATATGCTTATCCACCAGTTGCAGAATATGCTCAGCGTTTTTATATAGTATTTACTTTTCAACAGTAATTATATGTTGAAAGCGAAACGGTAAATAAAAACGCTGAGTATATTTTAAAATTGGTAGACAATCCCATTTTTTGTCCATTAGGGAGAAGGAGAAGTCTGCTTTCATGCAACATTCAGCAATTCAGAAAAAATTTTACGTGGATACTTGATTTTCACAGAAAAATGCATTTTTAAAAGTGATGGTAGTCTCCAAATCATTGATCGGTCATAACTTTTGTTCTACTGGTCGTAAAGTAATGCCGCTTGGTACCCAGCTAACTTTTGGCCCCCTGCCCCTAATTATGTAACCAAATGTAGGGATTCCCATTTGAAAATTCAGACTTTGTGTTCATTTTACTTTGTATCTAGCACCTTATCAAAATTTTACTCACATAGTTTTAAAGAAGACTTTAATCCATGTCAGAAGACACTTTTTTTTTTTTTTTAACATGTTTCGCAGCCGAATAATTCAGAGTGTTTCGTTGTTTTTTTTTTTTCCTCTGACTGTACATTACTACTATTAAGTGCCTGAAAATATGGCTTGTATCCACATTGTAAAATTGAAACCCTGATAACTGAAGATGCAGCACCTAATTATGAATCGAGCTGTAAATTTTTAACTCGTGTCAATCAAATTTTATTATGAAACTTCCTAATTATTTGAAGCAAGTCATCTATTGCACAATAATCCAAAAAGTTATTGGTTTTTCACTGAAAATTTTATTTTACATTTATACGTGTTTGGCCCAAGAACTTAAAAGAAACGCCCCACCCCCCTCCCTCGCCACCCCTTTCACATCCCTCTTTTTTAGCCTACTTTCCCGTTAAAAATAAAAGAAAGACGAAAAAAGTATTAAAAGTAGCTTAATGCATCTAAAAAATATCGCCAAGTCCAAAAAATATCGCCAAGTTAAAAAAATATCGCCAAGTCCAAAAAATATCGAAAAGTTAAAAAAATATCGCCAAGTCCAAAAAATATCGCCAAGTTAAAAAAATAAAAAGGTAAAATGAATATCGAAAAATTAAAAATTTGAAAGAAGGGTATTGAGATGGGGGAATTTGTGTGTCGGTCGGTCGGTCTGTCGGTCGGTCGGTCTGTCTGTCCCCCCCCCCCCTAATAACTTTTGAATGAACATTCCGATTTGGACAAACTTTTTTTTTGTTGGAAAGATCTCGGCGAGTACAGCTCATTCCCCTGTCCCGCAATGCTAACTTTTTAGTGAACAGTCCGATTTGAACAAACTTTTTTTTGCTCGAAAGATCTTATCAAGGATACTTCATTCCCGTATTTACATTTCCGATTTGAGCATTTTTTCGTTCAACATTGAGCCGTTCAAGCAACCTTTCCCCACCTAATAACATCTGAGTGAACCATCCGAATGGAATAAACTTTTTTTTGTTTGAAAGATCTCGGAGAGGCTCATTCCCATATTTCGCTTTTTGATTTGAACCATTTTTCGTTCAATATTGAACCGTCCAGAAAAAAAATTTAACATTAGCGCCCACGGGGAAGTAAAGTTGAATGTTGATACTGAACTTAAAGTCGGATTTCCTTCAAACTAACTTTATAAGAAAATGGTTTGATAAATAATGTTTGTAAAGTACTTTTCTGAATAATCTTCTGTGAGGACTCTGATTCCGACTCCGACTTCGCAAACATGGCGGAAATGCAGACTCAGAAAAAAAATGACTGACTGTGCAGACGATTTTTTGTTTATTTATTCATTTGTTTTATTTTATTTATTTATTTATTTATTTATTTTTTCGGCAGACGATTTTTTTTGTAACAAAAATGTTTCATTCACATTTTTATCATTATTCTTTATTTATATTTAACAACTGGCAACGGATTAAAAGTGAAATTCGAGACATTTTATAAACGGACAAGTTTTTTTTTTTTCTTTTTTTTTTCTTTCTTTGATAAAATGTGTTTTGATGTACTTTGTACTTTTTTTTTTTTTGAAACCAATTGAGGAATTTTTCTACGGAAGAACTAACAGTTACATTCTGTAAAAGATGCGACAAAACTTTATTTATTCATTTATTTACCTTTTATGTGTCTATTTCATCTGATGAGAGGGGTATTTTTGCTTTTAGAAATCAGCTTTAAGTGCTAAAAAGGTATGTTTGACATAATTTTTAGTCTCAGATAATCAAGAGAATAATGATCAGATGCTAGAATGCCGATGTCGATGTACAAGAAAGTAGGCTCGTTTAGTTCTTGACAGAACTTCTTGTTTTTAGTAGTGTTGCATTTTCTTCTGCTTCTAGTTTTCTAAGCATATTTAAGAATAATGTGGACCACAGTATCTTTCGTATTCAAGATACACTAAGAGAAGTAATTGAAGATTTCACTTGTACTTGGGCTTTAAGAATTTTAACAATAGCTTTCGCAGTAATGAATGAAGCTATATTTGTGGCAATACATTTTTACTTAAAATGGTTCATTTAGTTGGCTCTAAAAATAATATTAATGAAAATGTAAATCTAGTAAGTCAAGGATTTTTACTTTTGAAATGAAAACTTTAACAAATAGATCAAGAAGTCTAGTATTGTAGGAGCCAGAAAATTATTTTTTGCGATGAAAAAATAATGGCATTTCCAATAAAGCATATGAATTTTAATCTAGAATCTCTTTTTTAATGAATTTTAAATTTAAATTTTTTTTTTCACATTATAGCCCCAAAATTCATCTGAACTCGGTAAAAAAACTATCAATGAGTCAGAAATAGTTCTGTAACACTAAAAAAGTTATATTAAACAAACTAAAGAGTTGAACGAAATAGAGTTTAGTCGCTGTTGACAAATTGGAATTGAATTTATAGTTGCAAATACAAAAGCTCTAATTCTTGTAAAAAATTTGTCCCATCATCATCAAATTCTGCTAACCTAAAAGGCACAAAATATATTTTTACATAACTAATTTGCTTGTGAAATATTTTCTGTATCTTTATAGCTTTTGGTGAATACTGGACCGGCTAAACCTCAGCGCCAGTTATCAGAAACTGAAAGACGTCAATTACTTTCACCTAACGCTGAATCATCAGAGCTTGGTTCACGTACTCCTCCACATCGTTTGGTTTTAGAAACAAGTTTCACTGATCTTCAGCCCGAAATGGAAGAAGTAACTGTTGCCAAAGATGACCATTACCAATCGAATCTAAGTTGGGAATATAATAATGCTGTTTCAGCTGTGCTTGATGACAATAAGGAATGTGATGGGGAGAAAAAAGAATGGCTAGCCATGGCCCCTCTTGCATCTCCGGAAACTTTATCGGATGTTTCAAGCATTTCTTCCAAAGGAAGTCAACAGAAGATAAATAACGGTAATCGGCTTTCCTGGGTTGGTGCACCTACTATGGAACCAATAGCACAGTCACCAGCAGTCCAGAGGCCTCATTCTGATTCTTTAGGAGCTTATATGAACAAAGACACTGCACATGCAATGCGAGTAGATTCCGGAACAGGACTTGAGGATAATTTAAACTATCCGCTATGCTATAAGGTTGTGACAGAAGCTACTGTTGAAGTAAATACGCTTCAAGATAATTTACGCTCATCCCATTTGATGGATCCTTCTAGGCTTTGTCTAAATATTGAAGGCTTAGAAGGAACCTTGCATATGGCAAACGGTGATAGGAGCCATTTCGGTGGTGATAGTACTTATGCAAGCACAAGTACAGAACAAACTATTGAGAGACTGTTTACTCCGCATGAATCAAAGCGCGTCACATTTGATTTGTATGAAAACCAGAAAATTGCGAGAGAAGTATCGGAAGATAGCATGTATAACTCAGGTGAGTCGTTCGTTCCAACCTATCCAGAGTACAGCAATCAACAAGAGTACGGCAGCCATGGATATATGTATACACCTTGCGGATATACTAATTATAGTCCTGCATCTTCGCCTACAATAGAACATTCCGTGTCTGATGTTCAGTTGTTCAAAGTTAATGATGAACCTCAAGTGCATAAGTCACGGGATGAAAGGGACATTCCGAGTAGACTTGAACCAAATGCTATTCATGAAGAACTAGTAACATCTTCTCCTATAAAAACACATCAGAGGAACGTTACGTTAGATATGAACACAGTGTCTCCTCATTTATCTCACTGTGAATATAAAGAGCCTCCAACAGAAAGCAGTTTATAGTGAACGGTAGAAAGTTATTAATCTAAATTTCATTAAAATTTCATCAAGTTTTCTTCACGTTCTTCCATGTAACAGGTCTATTGACCTTGTGATACTATTCAAAGTGTGAAATGGCTTCTGTGTGCCATATTATGAATACATGCTTATTCACATTTACAGGGTGACATATTAAGTCTATTAGAAAGTTTCAAAATTTATAAAAACACTTTGCGGAGCATAACAAAATTTTATATCGTAATAGACATTTTTTTAATAACTCTCTTCGCTATGATTTTTCGCTAAATTTCGTCATCCTGTTTTACGATTACAATAGGTAAATATATATAAATTCACTATCAGATCTTTAAATCAAGAAATTTTAAGATTAAATTTGAAATTCAAGAACTGCCGTCAAACTATAAACTGCTTTTACATCAGATTACTTCTGATGTCAATATGTCAATATTATCATTCAGTCATATATATATATATATATATATATATATATATATATATATATATATATATATATATATATAAATGAATATTACAATTTTCTTCCTGATTAAATGTGACAACATAAGTCTGATATATGACTTAAATAGATTAGAGCTTTACATATTTTCTGTAATACATAAATAATAACTTTATATTTGCTTATTCTCAGAATGTCATCAGTTTTGTAATATAATAAGCTCTTTTTCATAATTGTGTATATATGTTTCTCCCACAAAAAAATTAGTTCCGTGTCCGAAAGAAAACGAGTCCATTCCATCTACTTTTTTACCTCCTATTATTTGTTAAAGCACTGAAATGTGCTTTTAAGATTGATTGAAATATTTATTGTGCAAATGTTTAAAAAAAACATATGCGTACCAAGAAATGTGTGTTTAAAAAGATCTTTCGTTAATTACATTTTTTATAATTACTTACAAAGTTAAAAACAGGTTGATCGTTGTTCTTTATGTACATAAACGCTTAACTTTGAATGGAAAACCGTATGATAAACATTTCCAGTTTCCTAGTCATTAAGAAGCAAGTTTGAAAGTTGATTTCAGTGGAATCAAATTTTATAAATGAAACAATCTATTCTATGTAAATTTTGACATAATTAAATTTGTTTTTAAGATGTTTGTTCTGCTATTTTGCTGTTCAACAATCCATAAAAGTATTAAGATTTCACTACTGAATTTTTTATAATTATCGGCTTAAATTAATAAAAATGGTAATTGAAGTCATACAGGGAATGTTCTACAATAGACTGACTGCTTTTAAAAAATCATAACTGGAAAACGTTTAAAGTTATAAAAACCTTTCTTGCAGAATTTCCATGTGACAAGAAAAGAGTTTTCCCTCCCAGAATTACTAGTTTTTGTTTACAAATTTTCTTTTAGATGTGGCACAGGGGAGAGTAAGCCCGATAATCAAAGAAAAATAATTGAAAATCACATCAAAATTTTTCGAAATTTTGAATGAATAAAACTAAATATTTTCGAGACGTTCATCGTTTGCTGTCCTCAGATGTCTTCACCGTAACATTTTCTGTAAAGTAAAATTACCAATGGAGTTTGGCATTTATCGCTGATTATACTGGGTAATCAAGGTTTCTATTCCTCATTGAGGAAGTGGTGATTTTTATATTTTAGGGGGTGCTGATAATGAATATGGCAATAAAAATGTTCCATTATACACAGATTTTTGAAAAATCTAATTTTTTATATCACTTTAATGACATTTATGCAACACATATACAATATTTTTTGCATTTACTATTTTATATAAACAATTATAAGGCTTAAAACTAATATAAAACACAAGAAATATATATTGTTAAAAAATTAGAAGCATTCAAGTGATTTTTGATGAAAAAAATGATACCAGAAAAAAAATTCCTAAATTTCATCCTTTTTATAACTGTAAATGCTTTAATTGCGGATGATGTCTTATAAGCCCGATTACAAATTTTTTTAATAACATTCCAACAGTATGGGCGAAGTTTATTACGAGTCCTTGATATCGCTTTTCCATTGCAGAAATATCCTGGCGGAAGCCCCCCCCCCCCCCCCCAGGCCCTTCGCTCACAGCTTTTCATACTTTCAGGGGGAAATCTAAGTCAAGTGTTAAAAATGAATTTTCAATGACATCGAACACCGGAATATAATTTTTCAACAACTCTTGAACTAATTTTCCATAGTTTGAACTTCTATAATTCCCCAAGAATCGAGTCGCAATATTTTTAAAATCAATACTTGCTGATTTTTCTAAATAACTTATATATAAACTAGCTTTAAAGTTTTAGTCCTTCATAAGCTTTCTTATTTGTGAGCCAATGAAAATGCCCTCCTTAATTTTAGTATAAATGAGTGAAAGAAACCGTTTCCTCAAATATTGAACTCCACACCCTTTTTTATCCATTGCTTTAACAATGATAATCCATTGTTTTTGTGCAAAGGTGGAAGAATATATTTTTTAATCGATTAGAGGAACGTTTTGGATATTTTTTTTGTCATCGGCAATATATTTTTTGCTCTCAGACTATTTCTTTGTAATTCAATATTCATGTTTTACCCCTGCTGTCCCACTCGCATAAAAAACAGCAATAGTTTGTATAACCGAGCCATACTTCTGCCTTATATGGACGATTTAAGGCATACATCAAAGTATGTGAATTATGTTTCTATTCTCTTTTTACGTGTTCCATTGCTGTAATAAGTAAAAAAAAAATGTGTATTCTTATCAAATGCATCTAAAAGAAAAATGTAATATACTTATAACTCCAATAGGATAGCCTACATCATCCAAAACTTATAAAAGAAATTTCTTAAAATTGGAGGGTGATAGAAAATAGTTTCAATCATATTCTTTTTCAGCATCTTGAAATCTATAAGAAACATCCAAAGTACATTGAGGAACAGAAAATTCTTAATTTGTTTTTCAGTGTAATTTTTTTGAGCGCATAGTTGAACAACATTGCAGCCGAGGGTTGACAGGGATAACATTTTAAGTTTTGTTCATACTATAAATATATATGATACCATTAAAGTATTAAATCCGTTTTTTATAGAAGACCTAGTCATTCCATGAAATAACTGATCGTATCGGTTAAAGTGTGAAACTCTCTTGTATTTCATATTTTAACTAGTTATTTCAAAGAATAACGATCTACAGCCCCTTAAAGGGTAAAATAATCGATATCATATATCTCGCTTTTTAATATAAAGTACATTTAAGTTTCGTTTAAAAATATGGAGCGGGGGAAAAAACGTTAATTTCGAATTCAAATAAAAATAATTTTTGAAGGATGGCAAAAATACTGTAACGAGTCCGTAGCACCTTCAACTTTCTTCAAATGAGCATTCCAATCTTGAGGAAGTAACTATAAATTTATTTACAAGTATGTACACTATTTACAATAAGAGCAGGAAACAATTGCTAAACATCCAGCAATTAGGCAGCAAACAGTACACTGTACTCTCAACAGTAAATCAGCACCACGTATCTAACGTGAACAGTAATTAAGAAATTACAAAAGCAAAAACAACATTCGCCCAAAGCGAATAAAAACGAGCACTCTCAGAAATCAACATCTGACAAGAACTAACTGACTTGTGTTCAAGGCCAGCTATTTATACACGGAAAGAAATGTCCACAATATTCTAGAAAAATTTTGTTTCATTCATAACTTGAACAATCCATTCACAAATTCTAGTGATAAAAAGAAAAACCACGCAAAAATGTCTTCACGCTTATCAAAGTTAGGGCAAGTGTAAAAACTACAAAGTGTTTCAGGGCCGGTATACAGATGATAAAAGTGATATCTTCAGATACATTTGCAACATGTCGCCAGATAAAACCAAAACTAATGAAAATGATGCAAGGCAGGAAAAACAGCAACTATTTACAAGATTTGTAACATTGCCCCCTTCCCAAGGACTGCACGTCCCGGGCAGTACAATCCCCAGAAAGGAAGCAAGGGAAAATTTACAGGTGCACACATTACATGATGACCAATCACAAAAATGATAAACAATAACAGTGAGAACATGAAAGAAACAATAACATTAATAAAGTAATATTACAAACAATTAAAGGCAAAAGTTATTTACAAAATTTACAAACAAGTTACCATGGTAACTTTAGATTTATTTTACGAACTATGGCCATAGTATGGGGCTAGCCGATCATAATGTACAACCCTGGGTTTTGAATGTGATGAGTTCTGGATCCTCACTACGACGTCGTTCAGCCGGTGAAGGACTGTGTAGGGTCCATCCCAATGCGACTGCAATTTGGGTGACAGACCTTTACGTCGGATGGGATTCCATAGCCACACCTTGTCACCTTCTTGAAAGTCATGGCCAGTGGACCTTGTGTCGTATCGGGTCTTCATTTTCTCCGTCGCGATGTTGATTCGTTCCCGTGCGAAGTGTTGAACGTCCTCCAACCGGGCCTGAAGATCCTGGACGTACTCCTCAGGCGATGAAGGCGCATCTGGAGGGAGACCGAAGACGAGATCACAAGGCAGCCGAAGCTCTCGGCCGAAGAGCATCTGTGATGGGGAATATCCGGTGGTCTCGTGGACAGCACTGCGGTAGGCCAGCAGGAACAGAGGAAGTTTCTTGTCCCAATGCTGTTGATTTTTGGAGACCATAAGCGAGAGATTATTAAGGATTGTCCTGTTGAATCTCTCCACCATGCCGTCCGATTGTGGGTGTAGTGGTGTCGTTCGAGTTTTCTCAATTTTGAGGATTTTACATAGGCCCTTAAACACAGCAGAGATGAAGTTTCTCCCCAGATCGGAATGGATCTGCAAGGATGTCCCATATCTCGAGATCCAATTCTGGACTAGAGTCTCTGCTACAGTGGTAGCTTCTTGATCCGGAATGGAATATGCTTCGGGCCACTTGGTAAAATAGTCAATGGCAACGAGGATGTATTTGTTCCCATCAGTAGTTTTCGGTAGAGGACCAAGAATGTCGATTCCGATTCGTTCGAAAGGAGCTCCTACGTTGTAAAGATGTAGTTTTCCGCGGCTTCTTCTCTTCGGTCCTTTACGGGCAGCACAAGCGTCACAAGAATGGCACCACTTCTCTACGTCATCCTTCTCTTTGCTCCAGAAGAAGCGCTCTCGAACCTTGTGGAGGGTTTTCAGGACACCAAAATGTCCTCCAATCGGACTACTGTGCAACTCCTTTAGAACGTCTGGAATTCTTGATCTGGGAAGGAGTAACTGCCATTTGAATGCTTTACCATCGTCAGATTCCCATTTCCGATACAGGACGCCATTTCGCAACTGGAGAGATTTCCATAGAGCCCAGTATCTTTTCTTTGCAGGACTGTAGATAGAAACGTCTTGCCAACTAGGTCGCCGACTGTCCTTCTCCATTAACTCTATGATAGGCTTTAGGTCTGGGTCTTCAAGCTGATCTTTTCTTACTTGGTCGTCACTCCATTGATCAGGATCTGAAGATGATGAAGTAGCAGTAACTTGACAGGCAGTAGGGATTGTCGTTCCATACTGTTTCTCTATTCGGGAGCAATAATGGCAGTTCTCGGAACAAGGTCTTCTTGATAATGCGTCAGCATTACCGTGTGACAAACCTTTTCGGTGCTTAATCTCGATGTCATATTCCTGGAGCCGCTGTATCCACCTGGCTACCTGGCCCTCTGGATTCTTGAAATTCAAAAGCCAAGTTAAAGAGGCATGATCGGTTCGGAGCAGGAATTTACGGCCGTAGAGGTAATGATGGAAATGTTCTACAGCTTTAACTATGGCGAGCAATTCCTTTCTCGTGACACAATAATTTCGCTCCGACTTGGATAAGCATTTGCTCCAGTAGGCGATGACATGTTCGTTACCGTCTATTTCTTGAGATAAAACAGCTCCAACGCTCTCGTGGCTCGCATCAGTGTCAAGTATGAAGGATTTTCCAGGAATAGGATAAGAGAGAATAGGCGTTGATGGTAAAGCCTCCTTCAGCCGTAGAAATGCATCCTCGCATTCTTTGGACCATTCAAATTTCTGTTTGCTCTCCGTCAGCTTATGCAAAGGTCGTGCAATATTGGAAAAACCCTTCACAAACTTCCTGTAGTACGTGCAGAGCCCCAGGAAACTTCGCAGCTGATGAACATTTTCGGGGCGGCTCCAATTCTTGACTGCGGATACCTTATCTGGATCTGTTCGTACACCCTCTGAAGAGATAATGTGACCAAGATAGTTCACCTCACGGCGGAACAGATTACACTTGGACGGGCTTAACTTCAGGTTGGCTTCCTTAAGCTTTTGCAGCACCTTCCTAAGATTAGTCAAATGTTCCTCAAAACTGCGTCCTATGATGATGATGTCGTCCAAGTAGACAAGACAGGATTCGTAAGAGAGTCCTCGTAACACTGATTCCATAAGACGCTCGAACGTGGCTGGTGCATTGCAGAGGCCGAAGGGCATCACTTTAAACTGCCACAAGCCTTGTCCGGTTGCAAACGCCGTCTTCTCTCGGTCGTCAGGGTGTATCTCCACCTGCCAGTAGCCGCTCTTTAAATCCAGGGTCGAAAACCACTTGTGTCTGGAAGGGTGTCCAGAGTGTCATCGATCCGTGGAAGAGGGTAACTGTCCTTCTTGGTGATGTCATTCAGGCGTCGGTAATCAACACAAAATCTGGTGGAGCCGTCTTTCTTTCGGACCAAGACGATAGGGGATGCCCAAGGACTGGATGAGGGTTCGATGACATCATTCTCCTGCATCTCTTTCAAGAGGATCTCAACCTCTTCCTTCTTGGCGAACGGTAGTCGTCTTGGATGCTGCTTGATAGGGGGATGATCTCCAGTGTCGATTCTATGCTGCGTTAAACTCGTGCGACCAACATCTTCGGATGTAGATGAAAACACCTGCTTGAAGTTATCCACTAATTTTTCCGCAGCGTATCTTTGATCCTTCGATAATGGTGCACTCCCAATTAATTTCGAAGTCAAGGACTCAGAAGACATAGCGGAGGAGGAATCAATTCTTCTGATGATGCAGTTTACGGGAGTACAAGTTGCCAACACTTCTCCTTTCTTAATATTCCTCGGTCTTTCACTTACATTGGCGACTCTCACAGGAACCGCATTCCTTGAAAGGTTCACAAGCGTAGATGCCACCAGTACTCCTTTTGGGCTATTATTCTGGTTAGGATATTCAATGAGGCCGAATTTAAAGCTGTTGTTTTCCTTGAGGGAGCCAGGTATTAGTACTTCTGATCTAGAGGGAATCAATAAATCTGTTTGGGCTATTATTTGATGAGCGGATTTTATGTTATTTTCAGCATTGAAAATTGCTATGTCTTCCCTCATCGAGTGCAGCTCATTATTTTTAAAGTCGATAGAGAAATCAAATTTTCTCAAAAAGTCCAGTCCGAGAATGAAAGGATCTGTAATGTCAGCGACGAATGCCGTGTGATGGTAAGTGGCACTCCCGAACATTATTTCTAAGTTCACTTTTCCTTCAATCTCGATTTTGTCACCTGTCACAGTTTGGAGAGTAACGCAGGGCGGCGTCCATAAGATCTTGAGTCCAAATTGACGAGCCACATCAGTCTTAATAATGGAAACGTTGGCTCCTGTGTCCACAATCATTTCGCAGGGAAACCCATTCACATATGCGGAAATGAAGAGTCCATTGCAGCCGCCACTTTTTGAGGAAATCTGGAAAACTTTGGGATGGGGCTCATTCCAATTTGGCGACCTCCGCCCCGCGAGATTGCCATTGCTTAGTTTTCCTGAGCTGGAGAGGGAGAGGTGCTCTTCCCTCCTGTTTCTTGGCGGGCTTCGCAGTTCCTTCGTACGTGGCCCTCACCGCCACATTTCCAGCACTTCAGCGGTTGTCTACTTTGGTCCTTGCGAGCCGTATTCTTCTTCAGGGTCCCCGAGATCTCTTTGATTTGTCGCTCAATTTCCGAGAAGCGAGTTGAGTTCGAATCCTGGGCGCTCACTTCCACGCCCCTGATTGAATGGCGATCCTTGCGGGATGTTTGCTGTGCAGCCTCGAACTTCATTGCGTAGACCAAACCGGATTTAAGATCTTTAATGTCCGCCATCCGGAGAGCCGTCTGAATTTCTGGATTTCGCACTCCGTCTATGAAGTAGTTCAGGGGCAGGTTATCGCGAACACCCGAAGGACAGTCCGAGAAGGCGAGATGGGAAAGCCTCTCAACGTCTGCTGCAAAAACTTGCAAAGCCCTCTGGAGTCGGGATTTAAGCTGAAGTTGGCTGAATTCTTTTTGGCATGATTCGCCAAAGCGGAGCTCCAAGGCTGATGATAAGGCTTCAAAATCACGGTGCTTGTCCTCTGGGAAGGTCTGTAGTATGTCAGCTGCATCTCCTCTCAGCGAGGCTGCAAGGGGACAGGCTTTCGTGGAAGAGTCCCAGGAGTTTGCTTCTGCAACGATGAGGAACTGCTTCTTGTAAATATTCCACGAGGTCTTCCCATCAAACGTGGCCAGTTTGATGGATGGACGAGAAGTTCCAGCTGCAGCTACACAGTCACTTGAATTGTTGGAGGATGCTGATAACCTCGATTCAAGTTCTTTAATTTTCTTTTCCACATGGTTTTCTACTGTGGTGATTCGATCTTCTAGAGCCTCCACTTTATTTTCCATGTTGGAAAAATTTAGTTTCCACCAAACATTTCATTGATGTTAGATCGCTCTTAATTTCTTCTTGCCTTGAAGTTATGCTCGCGGTTAAATCACTCTTTAATTGTTCTTGATTAATAGCCAGATCATTCTTTAATTGTTCTTGATTAGTAGCCATGCTCGCAGTCATGTCACTTTTAACAGCGTTGATCGCATCAAGGAGTTGTTTCAGTTGTTCATCCATTGCTCGAGTAATCACTATAAAATTCCGAAATCAAAAAGTCCTCAGGAAGAAAAGTCCAAGTTCACAGATAATTCCAAGAAAGTCCTTGAAGATGTCCCTGTTCGGGCGCCAAAATTGTAACGAGTCCGTAGCACCTTCAACTTTCTTCAAATGAGCATTCCAATCTTGAGGAAGTAACTATAAATTTATTTACAAGTATGTACACTATTTACAATAAGAGCAGGAAACAATTGCTAAACATCCAGCAATTAGGCAGCAAACAGTACACTGTACTCTCAACAGTAAATCAGCACCACGTATCTAACGTGAACAGTAATTAAGAAATTACAAAAGCAAAAACAACATTCGCCCAAAGCTAATAAAAACGAGCACTCTCAGAAATCAACATCTGACAAGAACTAACTGACTTGTGTTCAAGGCCAGCTATTTATACACGGAAAGAAATGTCCACAATATTCTAGAAAAACCCGGAATATTTTGTTTCATTCATAACTTGAACAATCCATTCACAAATTCTAGTGATAAAAAGAAAAACCACGCAAAAATGTCTTCACGCTTATCAAAGTTAGGGCAAGTGTAAAAACTACAAAGTGTTTCAGGGCCGGTATACAGATGATAAAAGTGATATCTTCAGATACATTTGCAACATGTCGCCAGATAAAACCAAAACTAATGAAAATGATGCAAGGCAGGAAAAACAACAACTATTTACAAGATTTGTAACAATACTAATGTATAAAACAACGAGAATACTTTTTCGTTTCCATAAATACCGTCCATACGCTGCATAAATTAAATAAATTGCTTCTTATTCATTTTAATTGTCTCTCATTAGTTAATTTATAGAATACCTAGTTATTTCATAGAATAACTAGTTAAAGTGTCAAATTATTAACATATCAGGGCGATTTTCACCATATGCTTACATTTCAAAATTTTTAAGTAATTCTTTTAACTCGCTATTTTCTTTTAGAAACACTAACAGATGTTTAGTCACGCACTTTAGGTGTGTGAAAAAGTAATTGGTTGTACATTTTGATGAATAATTAAGTATTCAAATGCTGTAGTAAAACTTTAAGTTGCAAGGAAAATTGTCGTCCGTTACCATACAAAATACCAATATAAATTCTCACATTTGAACTGTCATAGCGCCTAGAACCAATTTAATATGAAATTACTTGCTTCCTTGAAGCTTAAACCGATGATCGTGATTTTTAAAATATTGATTAAAGACTGTATGGTAACAGATTTGACATTTGGTAACGGATTTGACAGTAACGAACTTGACAATTTCAACCAAAATGTCAAATTATGGCTAGGTTGTCGAATTTAAAAATTGAACAACAATATGCATTTTCTCAGAGTTGTATAATAAACAATATTTAGTGTTAAAAGTTGAGAAAAAGTAAAAATTAATACTAAAATCTTTGGTAACGGACTTGACAAAGAATAAAAATACGTACCTGGAAGAAATTTTGTGCGAAACGCCACAGCAATAGTTCTCGACTCAGGGAAACAAAATGGTACAAAATAGTTACGTCACTAATTTGTTAAGTTAACTGAATACGTGTTACCATCTTTTGACTTCAATAAATACCTTTTTTAGCTAAAATAATCTTAGGGTAACGAACTTGACAAGAACTTCCGGGCAAAATATATTCATACATTTCTTATTAAAATCAAATTACTATTGTCAATATTTATTATGAATACCATATACTAATAGTCAATATATAAAAATAATATGTTGCATTTACTTTTTTTGACCATTAAGTATAGGAAAAAAATAGTTGAACTTGCGAAAATTGGAAATGGACAAGCGTTTTTGCCTTGATTCTAATTTTTAAAGACTTATATAAAAATAAATAAATAAATTTCAATAATTTGCTGAGTGATAGAATTTTTTTGGGGGTATTTCTTGCAGAAAATAATTGTTCGCATTGAATTTAAAATATAAATTATGCTTCAAAATCGTCTTTTTAACCTCCGGACAGCAAATGTAAGCAGATTTTGAAAATGACCCATTACACACTTAAACGGACACGATCAGTTATTTCATGGAATAACCAGGTACTAGCTGCGTGGCCCGGCGTTGCACGGGCTTTAATACAGTGAAGACAGTTTGAAAAAACTACTCGCCGCCAAAGCGGCAAGCCTTTAAAGTAGTGAGGAAAGTTTAAACTAACTACTGGCCGCCAAGGCGGCTCGCCTTTAAAGTAGGTAGGAAAGTGTCTACAAATTACTCGCCACCAATGCGGCTCGCCTTTAAAGTACCAAGAAAAGTTTCAGCAAACTACTCCCCACTAAAGCGGCTCTCTAAAAAGATTTCCTGCATCAAAAAGGCAATCGAATTATTTACACATGCTTCCTCAAAAATAAAGACGATGTCAAGAAGCGCATACTTAGCACTCTCCCTGAATAACAAATAAAATTCCTTACCAAAAACAATTATTTCCAAACCGCTTTCTTCCTGTAAAATTAATTGCAAAATTCTAAACAAAAAAGTTGTTTTAATATTTGGATCGCAGAAAAAAAAGTCCCTTCTAAAAACAGCAATTGCAATTTTATTCAAAAACACATTTTCAAAATGGTGCCAGAGAAAAAATATGAGTCATTAATTAGAATAAAAACTTTGTTGTAACACGTATTCAAAATAACGGAAAAAAAACTCTTTAATTTTAAAAAGTTTAATAATTTAATTAACGCTTTTATTCAAAATGGCGACGGTAAGAAATAAATGTCTTGGAATCTTAAATAGTTCAATAATTTAATTAACGTTTTTATTCAAAATGGCAACGGTAAGAAATAAATGTCTTGGAATCTTAAATAGTTCAATAATTTACTTAACGTTTTTATTTAAAATGGCCACAGTAAGAAATAAATGTCTTGGAATCTTAAATAGTTCAATAATTTAATTAACGTTTTAATTCAGAATGGCAACGGATAGAAATAAAAGTCTTGGAATTTTAAATAGTTCACGAAATTTAATTAAAGTTTTAATTCAAAATGGCAACGAAAAGGAATAAATGTCTTGGACTTTTAAAAAGTGCAAAAATTTAATTAACGTTGAAATTAGAATCTTAGCTAATTGACGTCGTAGAATTACGCGGTTGGTCTTATTGTCTTCCTTAGAAAATTTCGAATAGAATGGTACCTCGTTCGAGTCTCAACTCTCAGCGGTTTTTGAGGAGTTCAAGCTTCAGACGGACAGACAGGCGCGGGCAGATTTTAATAGTATTAACTAGCTGCGTGGCCCGGCGTTGCACGGGCTGTAATGTAGTGAAGGCAGTTTGAGAAAACTACTCGCCTCCAAGGCGGCTCGCCTTTAAAGTAGCGAGGAAAGTTTCAACAAACTACTCGCCACCAAGGCGGCTCGCCTTTAAAGTAATGAGAAAAGTTTAAATAGTTTACTCGCCGTCAAGGCTGCTCGCCTTTACAGTAGCGAGGAAAGTTTCAATAAACTACTCGCCGCCAAGGTGGCTCGCCTTCAAAACACTAAGGAAAAGTTAAACAAACTACTCGCCGCTAAAGCGACTCGCTAAAAAGCTTTCCTGCATCAAAGAATGAATCGAATTATTTGCACATGCTTCCTCAAAAAGAAAGACGATGTCAAGTAGCGCATACTTAGCACTCTCCCTAAATCTATATATATAAAGATGACGGTGTTTGTTTGTTTGTTCGTTTGTTTGTTCGTTTGTAACCGCTGGCCAGAAGCCCCCACAGCACCTACAGACCTGAAACTTGGCTCAAAAATTCGAACGTACCCCGCCCTCGTGCACCTCGAAGCCCAAATTTTTAATTTCGAATTAGTTATTTTTAAATTAATTAATTAGTCTCATTTTTGGTGTATCCACCATAATTGAGGGGGGAAAACCTTCCCCCACCCCAAAACATTATATATCGTTGGAAAGGGTTTTTTTTCTGAAAAAGAAAAGTTTTAGCACGTTTCTGTCCGTTAATTAGGACAGGAGATATTAATTAATCAAATTTAGTCAATTTTCAAGGCTTAACTATGTACGCAGTACTGAAACACTAGGTCCATTTTCCTGATCAGCTGCTCTTTTGTCCCTGAAGTTACTTTGTGGTTAAAATTGTGCGTATAGATTTAAGCCTTGAAAATTTATTCAATTTGAATGCTTAATATCTCTTATTTCTTTCTTAATTTTCTGTCTTTTTGATTTATTTGGCGAAATGATTTAAACTTTAACATGACTTTAAGTGGAGTTTAAAAGATGGAGCGCATTTGAACTAAAGGATGTAATAATTTTAGTTCAGAGGGGTCGGAGGGAATTTAAATTTATTCAGTTGAATTCCTCAAAATTTGATGTTACCAAAAATGTCAGAATGGAACTATTATTGTTAAAAAATTAGCGATGACTATCAGCTACTCTTCGTATTTGGCGTGGTAAAGTTTGGCAACAATAGGGATATTTACCAAACCTCCCAGCCAGTGAAACAGTAGTTTTTTGCAGTCTAAAAAGTATTTTATTGCATGTTTAAAACATGTATATAATGCCGCCAAACCTAAATTTTTAATAGTTCCATTCTGACATTTTCGGTAACACCGCTATGAAGTTACTCTTCGTATTTGGCGTCGTAAAGTTTGGCAACAATCTGGAAATTTACCAAACCTCCCAGCCAGGGAAATCTTGCTTATTTGAGGGTTACTGTTATAGATTGTATTCACTTCAAAGAGATGGTGCGAAAGACATTATATTTCTTGCCTTTTAATGTTCACATTAAAATCATGGAAGAATGGTTGAGGTTGAGCTACCTGAAACAATCGGTTCCCTATGTTAATAAATTTAAATTTGGCGACCAATTTTACATTGAAATTGCGGTTAAATCGGTGGATTATGTTAAACTTCAAGGGAAAAATTGCTGTGTTCGTTGAGAGTTTTCGAAAATCTTGCCACTACAGTTATCTCAAAAGTTCCATTGAAACGTTTATTTGGCGAATTGATTTAAACTTTAATATGACTTTTAGTGAAATTCAAAAGGTTGGGGAGCACATTCGAATCAAATATAATAATTTTACTTTAGAGGGTTAGAGTGAATTAAACTTTATTTAGTTAACTTCCTTTACATTTGTTGCACGGACATCGCCGTGCGGGTACTGCTAGTAACATATAAAATTCCTTACCAAAAACAATTATTTCCAAACCGCTTTCTTCCTCTAAAATTAATTGCAAAACTCTAAATGAAAAAGTTCTTTTAATATTTGGATCGCAGCCAAAAAAAAAGTCCCTTCTAAAAACAGCAATTGCAATTTTATTTAAAAACACATTTTCAAAATGGTACCAGAGAAAAAATATGTCATTAATAATTAGAATAAAAACAATTGTTAGAACTTTGTTATAACACGTATTCAAAATGACAATGGAAAAAAATAACTCTTTCATTTTAAAAAGTTCAATTTAATTAACGTTTTAATTTAAAATCGCAACGGAAAGAAATAAATATCTTGGAATTTTAAATAGTTCAATAATTTAATTAACGTTTTAATTCAAAATGGCAACGGTAAGAAATAAAAGTCTTGGAATCTTTTTAAACAGTTCAATAATTTAATTAACGTTTTTATTCAAAATGGCAACGATAAGAAATAATGTCTTAGAATTTTAAATAGTTCAACCATTTAATTAACGCTTTAATTTAAAATGGCTACGGAAAGAAATAAAAGTTTTGGAATTTTAAATAGTTAAATAATTTAATTAACGTTTTAATTCAAAATGGCAACGGTAAGAAATAAAAGTCTTGGAATTTTAAATAGTTCAATAATTTAATTAACGCTTTAATTTAAAATGGCAACGGAAAGAAATAAATGTCCTGGAATTTTAAAAGTGCAAAGAATTTAATTAACGTTTTAGGCAAGGATTCAAGTGAAACACCATTGCAATCGCTTTGAATTGCAATCGCTACTGGAAATGAATTACATTATCATCGACTTAAATTGGCACTGACGTCACTACGGGTGGAGCCAATAAGAGCTCACAAGCAGTCAGTGATCTCCTCTTATTCGCCAAGTAGGCTGTGACGTTTTATCTAGCCAGTTTTTCATAGGCAAACGTCACGATGTTTTTATCAAGAAACGTTCTAATGTAATTCATTTCCAGTAACGATTGTAATGAAACAGGCGATCGCAAATTACAATCGCTACTGGAAATGAATTACATTAGAACGTTTCTTGATAAAAACATCGTGACGTCAGCGTGACGTTTCCGTGACGTTTGCCTATGAAAAACGAGCTGAATAAAACGTCACAGCCTACTTGGCGAATAAGAGGAGATCACTGACTGCTTGTGAGCTCTTATTGGCTCCACCCGTAGTGACGTCAGTGCCAAGTTCAGTTGATGGTAATGTAATTCACTTCCAGTAGCGATTGCAATTCGAAGCGATTGCAATGGTGTTTCACTTGAATCCCTGCCTAAATTAATATCTCAGTTAATTAACGTCGTACAATTACGCGGTTGGTCTTATTGTCTTCCTTAGAATATTTCGAATCGAATGGTATTATGTTTGATTCTTTACGCTCAGCGGTTTTTGAGGAGTTCAAGCTTCAGACGGACAGACAGACAGACAGACGCGGACAGATTTTAATAGAAGTAACTAGCTGCGTGGCCCGGCGTTGCACGGGCTGTAATGCAGTGAAGGCGGTTTGAGAAAACTACTCGCTGCCAAGGCGGCTCGCCTTTAAAGTAGTGAGGAAAGTTTAAACAACCTACTCGCTGCCAAGGCGGATCGCCTTTAAAGTAGCGAGGAAAGTTTCAACAAACTACTCGCCACCAAGGCGGTTCGCCTTTAAAGTAATGAGGAAAGTTTAAACAGTTTACTCGCCGTCAAGGCGGCTCGCCATTACAGTAGCGAGGAAAGTTTCATCAAACTACTCCCCGCTAAAAGGCTTTCCTGCATCAATCGAATTATTCGCACATGCTTCCTCAAAATTACAGACGATGTCAAATAGCGCATACTTAGCACTCTCCCTAAATAACAAATAAAATTCCTTACCAAAAACAATTATTTCCAAACCGCTTTATTCCTATAATATTAATTGCAAAATTCTAAACGAAAAAGTTCTTTTAATATTTGGATCACAGCCAAAAAAAGTCCCTTCTAAAAACAGCAATTACAATTTTATTTAAAAACACATTTTCAAAATGGTACCAGAGAAAAAATATAAGTCATTAATAATTAGAATAAAAACAATTGTTAGAACTTTGTTATAACACGTATTCAAAATGACAATGGAACAAAATAACAATCTTTAATTTTAAAATTTTATTCACGTTTTAATTTAAAATCTCAACGGAAAGAAATAAATGTCTTGGAATTTTAAATAGTTCAATACTTTAATTAAAGTTTTAATTCAAAATGGCAAAGGTAAGAAATAAATGTCTTGGAATTTTAAATAGTTGAATAATTTAACTAACGGTTTTATTCAAAATGGCAACGGTAAGAAATAATGTCTTAGAATTTTAAATAGTTCAATAATTTAATTAACGTTTTAATTCAAAACGGCAACGGTAAGAAATAAATGTCTTGGAATTTTAAATAGTTCAATAGTTTAATTAACGTTTTTATTCAAAATGGCAACGGAAAGAAATAAATGTCTTGGAATTTTAAAAAGTGCAAAGCATTTAATTAACGTTTTAATTAATATCTCAGCTAATTAACGTCGTCGAATTACGCGGTTGGTCTTATTGTCTTCCTTAGAAAATTTCGAATCGAATGGTACTATGTTTGATTCTCTACTCTCAGCGGTTTTTGAGGAGTTTAAGCTTCAGACGGACAGACAGACAGACAGACGCGGACAGATTTTAATAGTATTAATTCTATGAAATAATTGCATTATATACTTTACCGTTAATTATATATATATATATATATATATATATATATATATATATATATATATATATATATATATATATATATATATATATATATATATATGTATATATATATCTATATACAATGTATATCTATATATATGTATGTATGTATGTATGTATGTATATATGAAAAATATACACTGGCGGAAAAAAAATTCCCAACACCAAGAAAAAATTACTGTAGGGCAATTCCATGAAAGTGTGGAAAATCGTTGAAAAAATTAAATTAAACTAGTGTGATTAATTTGCATATTTTTCGATTTAAAAGGGTTGAAAGTGTCTTATGCAAAATAAGTTTCCGTCTAGAACCTAGTTTTTTAGTTTTGGCAGCACTTTGAAGTTGGCATTAGAATGTTTTATTCTTGGTGAAGCAAATGGTCAAACTTTCAACGTCGGTAAGTTTCACTTTTTTTCTTTAGATAACTGTTGCAATGAAATATTAATGATTATTACACTTTAAATTAATATTCTGAATTGCTGAAGTAAGTGTTGTTACCTAAATTAAGTGATTTATGTATATTTAAAAAAAGCACTATGCTATGTAGCGTAAGTTACCAAAAACATGTTAATGTTTTTTATGTGAATAAAGAAAGAGCAATACAATATTAGTAATGTTATATTTTCTATCTTATAAGTGTGTATCAAATAAATAATGATAGTTTTCTTTCAAATACTGTTAATTTTATTCTTTGTGCCACAGTCAAAATGCGTAACGTAAGTTACTGGCATATGCACGTAACGTAAGTTACCCAAATAAAATTTAAATGCTTGCGTTTAGAAATAAAGTACATTGTGGAATAAACTTATGTGGTTAGTAGGAGTAATTTATTCGAACCTTCTTTTATCGTTATGTATTTACTTTATTATATTAAATTAATCATATTTCTTAAAATGTCTTTGTTTGCTAATAAGCTTACAATACACTTCTATAATAAATTATATGTTTCTTTTTGGCTTTTGAGACATTAATTCTCTCTAAACAATATCACTGCATTCAAAATATTTAGGAGTAATGTACTATAAATTATTCAAAAATGACTTCTGTTATGTTTTAAAGTTATCAAATATGTTTTGGAAAACACAAACACAAAAATATTTTATCTCTTACAGGTGAAATATATTTTAGTCTGCATTAAATGCCACTGAACTCTGCAGAACATATGCGCTGTTAAAGGGGTATGAGAAAAGTCATGTGGATATTACAGATTTGTGAATAAAAGTCCCTCTTGATGGTATTGAAATATGTTAGAAAAGCAAAATTTATCAAAATTACTTTCTGAAGATCCGCACATTGACAATGACTATTTAAGAACTAGAAATTAACAAACTGTGGGGTTTCGTTTAGTTAAGTATTTTAAGGAACAAGAAGAAAAAACAGAGATAAAAGCCGGTGAATGATGGTGTGTGGTGAAGTACGAAAATACATTGTATCCTTGAATTGTGACGATTATTGAAGAAAACGAGTTTAAAATATAAGTAATGGCTGCTGTTGGAACCAATTAGAAATGGCCAGAAACGCAGATGAAATTTATTACAAGAAAGAAAACATAATACGAAAAATTGAATTACCTGAACTTGTTAAAAACAGCGGCTATGATGGATTTAAGTCTTATGTTATGTAATATGTTTGATTGGTCATTGAGTTTGGTATTAAATTTCTGTGAATTTAACTTATAATTGTTATTTTACAATATCTTGATCTAAACTGGACTGGAATTTTCATTCTTTATTTATTGTAATAAAAATATGCTAATAAGTGAACTTTGTAACGTAAGTTACTGTAACGTAAGTTACTCAGTTAAAAATTCCCATAAATTTCAATTTTTTAACTACATTTTTAAATTTGTGAAAATAATTTCTTAAAACTATCCAAAAAAAAGATAAATTATGATTCAAACTAAAAACAATTGTGAAAGAGCAGAGATTTGCCTTAGAACGAACTGTCACGTTATTGCATTCCCTTTTTGTGTAACATAAGTTACTGCCTTATTTTTGGCTGCTAAATTTTGAAAAATTTAAATGCAGCAAATATTTTTGTATTTTTATTATGCTTTTGACTGTCATTTTCATGGATAACTTTCGTACAAGGTTTGTATAACAATATTTGCTCTCACTGAGGTGCTAAATGCAAAAGGGTTGGTCAAAATGTAACGTAAGTCACCGTGGAATTGCCCTGTAGAGTAATGAAATTTGGGTAATGCAATTGTCTAGTTAACATGTTTAATTGATTAAATGTACAAGATCACTGGTTAATTTAAGCTCAAGAAATGCTGTGCAAATGTGAAATTATGTTAATTTAATAGAGGGTGTAACCTCCAGAATTTTGAAGGCAAGCCTGCAAGCGTGCATGCATTATGTCATACAGGTGCCGAATGTCACTTTGTGGTATGGAGTGCTATGCTTGTTGCACTTGTTGTGTCAATACTAAGACCGTCATTGCTGACTGTGGATGATGCTGGAGGTGCCGTCCCATACGTTATCAATTGGAGACAGATCTGGTGATTTTGTAGGTCATGGTAACATGTCAGCACTCTGTAGAGCACATTGCGTTACAGCAGCGATGTGAGGGCGAGCGTTATCCTGTTGGAAAACTCCCCCTTGAATGTTACACATGAAGGGCTGTACTTCTGGTTAAATTACCAGACTGACGACCAATTTTCAGTCAGTGTGTAAAATTGGGTGACTGTAAAGGTGCGTGATAATTAATTAAAATTTTAAAAACTCATTTTTCTTAAATTAATGATTTAACTAATTAATCGTGACCATATAGTGGCTCATACATTGCATTGCAATACCAAATTAAAAAAATGTGGGAATTCAAATCCCTGATTTAAACACATTAAAAAAGATTTTTGAATAGAATCAGATCAACACCAAATGTAATTTTCACTTCATTATTTATTTATAAACTTATATAAATCAGCATCAAAAATTAACTCTTATTAAAATTCAAACTTAAATTCGCATACATGGAGCTTGCATCATTCATCATTATTAACCTTCATCAATAATTATATATATTAATAAAATGGAATATCATTCATAACACAAAAAATTGAATTGCATCAAATGAATAATTTTAGCTGCATTAAATTCAAGAGGTGTAAATTTAATGGTATTTCTTATTGAAAAGGGAGGATCGACGTCTCCCGCATTCAAATTTACTTTAAAAAATATACTTGCACAATATGAGGCGATCGTGGGTCATCTTGACCTTCCTACAGCGGTGATCCTTTAATGTTCAGGGTAGGAAGTTTTATTGTCGATGATTTCAATTCACATAAAGTTCTCAATTGATGAGGAAGACGACGCAGCTCACTGTTTTAGAACACCATTCCTCCATGTTGAAGATTCAATCGAAATGTAGGCTCTCCATAGCAGTGGATTCTGTGCTGTACACAAATTTGAGATCCTCCATTAGAAGATTCTTCCGGAGTGCACGCGATTTATGGCAAAAGTTCATGTTACGGAGTGCAGGCTATTTATGGCAAATAGTTCATGTTATGATTCCATAGTGAAAGATGAATTTTTGCAGTTCTTAATTTTCACACACTTGATCCATACACGCTATTCATGGCCACAGTTTCATTTTGATGCAAAAAAATGTTAAATAGAATGACAAAAAATATGCTTGGATAAAGATCAAATGAATAGATTTTCTTGAGTATGATAATAAGAATTTTTCAGTTATCTTTTTAGATACATCACCGCTTTTTCTTCTTTTTCCAAGCTACTGCCCAACGAACTTTTTTACGGAGAATTCTCTTACACTTCATTGCAGCTCTAGACATCTTACACGTACGAATGCAGCAGAGAGAAAGATTAATGTATAACGGACAAATTCCTGACAATGACGCTATGACGCTCGCCACCAATGACGCTAACCTCTTAGCCAATCATTTTAATTTTTACATTTCGATTACCAAATAAGGTAATGCAACGATGGAGAATCGTGATGACTCAGATCTTCTACTCTTCTAGAAAACTGAATTTGCCGCCGACATGTGGCGCCATCCCAAAGGAAAAATTGTTACTAAATGTTAAAACTTGTAGGTTTTAACATTATCCCCCCTTTCCAGAAAAAAATTGGAGCAGTACGGCTAAGAAGAATCTCACATACTGGTGATCACACAATACACAAAATCAGTAAAATATCAAAAGTAAAAAGTGACAAAATTTTTGTGAGTCGATATGATTCAAAATTCAAAGATAAATACTCAAGTTCAGTACACACCAAAAGGTTCATCAAAAAAAATATTAATTTCAAATTGTTAACCAAATAAACTTATCATAATTGTAGCAAAAATCATTTTTCACATTAATATCGTGCAATTGACTTTCATTCAACATTCATATGCTTGATCACATAAAATATTTTGCAGTACTCGTTCACTCATTTTCCAAGTTAGCTAGGCTTGAAAAAAGAAAAACAATTAAAACAATAATATACCAGGTAGCTAATCTGATATAAAATTCCATTTTAGTGATTTGCATAACTTTGTCAATGACTAGTACAACTACATAAAACAATATCAAATGAAGAAAAAGTAAACTTTTTAGTTGGCTGGAAAAATTTTGCTGACATGTAATTTTAAAGTTTTTTTATCGTTTGCATCATCGTTTTTTACAAGATAGTTTTCGTTTCTAAAGCATTTTATAATGGTATAAAGACCTTTGTACTTGGGCATGAGAGCACCAGGTTTGTTCAGATTTTTTATGAACACCTTGTCATCAATTTCAAACTTTGGGATAGGTCTCCCTTTCAGTTGTTTTTCATGTTGTTTAAAATATTTATCTTCATTCTCACAGACTAATTCCCTATTCTCTTCAACACATTTCTTTATATCCTGTACATACAATTCATAATGAGAAACAAGTTCAGGGTCAGAATAGATTTCCATGGGAACATTTATACTTCTACCAAAAAATAGTTCAGCAGGAGAAAAGCCGGTGACACTATGTTTGCTGGCATTATAATGCAATTTGAACACAGGAAGTTTTTGTGACCATTCAAAAGTTTTATCAGACAATGAAGAAATTGATTCCTTTAAAATTCTGTGTGTCCTTTCTATCGTGGAGTTTCCCTGAGGGTAGTAGATTGAAGAATTTCTTTGCGTGATGTTTAAGCTTTTAAAAAATTGCTTAATCTCATCAGAAATTAAATTAGGACCATTGTCGGTCAAAATGATCTTAGGTACACCATAGGATGAAAAATAATCGTTCAAACATTTAATAATCGAAGTCGAAGAAGTATTTGCTAAGCTGTAAGTTTCCAAAAATCTGGAATAATGGTCTACGATTGTAAGTATGAAAAACTTATTATCAGTACTCCTACACAACTTACCAACTAAATCACACGACAAAAATGAACCAGGAGAAAGATCTTTTTTTGAAATAAATTTAGGTTTTGTATTGTTACGTTTCGGTTTATTTTCTAGACATTTCTGACACGCACGACAAAATTTTTTAACAGCAGCAAACATTGAAGGGAAAAAATATAATTTTTGAAGAAAATTGTAAGTCTTTTGTGCTGCGAAATGAGGCAAATGTGCATTTTCAATGCATGCAAGTCTTAAATTCTTTGGAACATAGATTCTTTTGAGAATTTGTACCCTATCCTTCTTTTTTACCTTCAGAATTTTACACAAAATTTTATCTTCATTTAAGCAAAAATCCTCTGAAATGTTTGTCTCATTGTTTTTTAACTTTTCGATGATTTTAAGGATTTCCTCATCTTTTTGCTGTTCTTCTAAAATAACTTCTTTAGATAAGTTATTCTTTGGTTGGAAAATGTTAAGGTTGTTTATCAAAATTGTATTTAACTCCTCGTCATCATAAACTCTGCTCAAAAAATCTGACGGGTTCAATTTTCCTGGCAAAAATTTTATTTGCATATCGAAATCTGTTAAATACAAAAGCCATCTCGAAACGATATCAGGTTGTTTTTCAATGTGAATGATTTCACTTAAACTCTTACAATCGCAAAGGACAATGAATTTATTCCCATACAAAATTTCTCTGAAATGTTTAATGGAAGAAAAAATTGCAAATAATTCCCTTCTCACAGATGGGTATTTTGACTCAGCAGGTGATAACTTCTTTGAAAAAAATTCGAGAGGAAAAAATTGGTTGTTAATTTTTTGCATGAGAATTCCTGAAATAGCAACCCCTACAAGCAAAATTTCTTGCATCAGCCTTGACAGATCTTGATAATGTACTGATGGCGTCAGTATTAAATTTAAATTACTGCATACAGACTGTATAAAGATTAAAAAGTAAATATTGCAAAAACAGCACGTATGCAAGATTATATTCATCTTTCAATGTCCATACTGATTTCCTCCTGCAATATTAAGACTGCATACATGTTGTCAGCGTCAGGATTCAAAAGGAGCAATTGAGAAACACTGGTTTCATGCTGTTGCCGTCAGGGTCATTAGCAAACAAAGACCCACGCTCCCGACCCACCTGGATCTTTGTTGAAAGTCACGCATGCGCACTTTTATTCCCAGCATTCCTAGTTTCTTGTATCGTGGGTTTTTTTCTTCGGCGTTATCAAGAACATGAGAGCGAGTTAGCTTGCACGTGGTATGATACGCAGTTTGGCTTCATTAAAAATCTGTTTGCTTAAGCGTGGAATATGATTGTGTTAGAAATTATTTGAATCATTCTTAACAGCCTTTATTTAACAAGTGCTATACACAATAAATATCTCAATCAATGGCAGAAATGGGCAAAAATAAAGTTTTTCGTTCTTAAACAAAGCAGACAAGGGATTATACGCAGTCACGGTTTTACCATAAAATGACTTCAAGCTCGCTAGTAAGTTTAATTTTATTCACTAACTATTTATGTTATTCTTGAAAATAAATTAGTTTTTTGTCTAAGTGTATTTTTTAAGCTGACATCCACTCAGAAATGGACTTAGATTTTTTGTTCATTATCTGCGATATTTATTAATATTTCTCCATAATTTTAACCAGGCATTTTATGTATTAATAATTCGAAAAGAAGCATACATTTTTAAATAAATAAAATATTGCATTGTATTTTTAATAGTGCGACTCATTCTGTTAAGCAAAAAAAAAAAAATAATAATAATAATAATAATAATAATAATAAATAAATAATAAAAAATCTAACTATGTTTTTGCCGCTATATAAGAAGTCTATGAATTTTAACATGTAAAGTTTAATCTAAAATCAATGAAGTAATTTTCATTATCCGCAATTAAATTGCAAATCGAACGAAAGCAAATCTCTATGTGACTTTTCAATCATGTGTCAGCTAAAAAATAATTCTAAGATAAAAAAAATTTTGCTTGAAGAATAAAACGAATAGTTAGAGAATGAAATTTACTTCGTGAATTTGAAGCGAAAATAACACACAAAAAAAAAAAAAAAAGAAAGAAAGAAAGACCTTGCAAGCAATTGCACCTTGCATACAGACTAATTTCACACTGTTATATCAATGTATCCTGCCATTTTAATGTCAAGATAATATGTATGCAGGATTACAATAGCTACCACTTCTTGCATGCAGATTGATTTCACACTGTTATGCCAGCATTTTGATGCTTCAAAGGCAGAGCCCACCCTGTAACTCGACTGATATTAGGCTGCATACACCTTGCCAGTCAACATTGGGGCAAGTCGCTGACAGCTCTTAGAGAGTAACATAACATTATTCAGGCAGCATTTAGGCAAGGTGATATTTGCCGACGCGTTAACCTTTATGCAATCCTGAGGCAAGATATTTTGCTTGCTGGGACTTTGCTTGCATCAGTTGCAAGAAACAAAGGAGCATCCTTAACTAAGTTTTTAAGGGTAGGTTTGTTTAAAATTATGTCCTGTATTTTCTCAAAGGCATCTTGACATTCATTGGACCAAACAAATGGGATATTCTTTTTAGTAAGATCAACAATGGGTGAAACAATTTCAGCATAATTGAAAATTAAATGTCGAAAATAATTGGTCATTCCTAAAAAGGTTTGTGATAATTAATTAAAATTTTAAAAACTCATTTTTCTTAAATTAATGATTTAACTAATTAATCGTGAACATATAGTGGCTCATACATTGCATTGCAATACCAAATTAAAAAAATGTGGGAATTTAAATCCCTGAATTAAACACATAAAAAAAGATTTTTGAATAGAATCAGATCAACACCAAATGTAATTTTCACTTCATTATTTATTTATAAACTTATATAAATCAGCATCAAAAATTAACTCTTATTAGAATTCAAACTTAAATTCGCATACATGGAGCTTGCATCATTCATCATTATTAACCTTCATCAATAATTATATATATTAATAAAAATGGAATATCATTCATAACACAAAAAATTGAATTGCATCAAATGAATAATTTTAGCTGCATTAAATTCAAGAGGTGTAAATTTAATGGTATTTCTTATTGAAAGGGGAGGATCGACGTCTCCCGCATTCAAAGGTACTTTAAAAAATATACTTGCACAATATGAGGCGATCGTGGCTCATCTTGACCTTCCTACAGCGGTGATCCTTTAATGTTCAGGGTAGGAAGTTTTATTGTCGATGATTTCAATTCACATAAAGTTCTCAATTGATGAGGAAGACGACGCAGCTCACTGTTTTAGAACACCATTCCTCCATGTTGAAGATTCAGTCGAAATGTAGGCTCTCCATAGCAGTGGATTCTGTGCTGTACACAAATTTGAGATCCTCCATTAGAAGATTCTTCCGGAGTGCACGCGATTTATGGCAAAAGTTCATGTTACGGAGTGCAGGCTATTTATGGCAAATAGTTCATGTTATGATTCCATAGTGAAAGATGAATTTTTGCAGTTCTTAATTTTCACACACTTGATCCATACACGCTATTCATGACCACAGTTTCATTTTGATGCAAAAAAATGTTAAATAGAATGACAAAAAATATGCTTGGATAAAGATCAAATGAATAGATTTTCTTGAGTATGATAATAAGATTTTTTCAGTTATCTTTTTAGATACATCACCGCTTTTTCTTCTTTTTCCAAGCTACTGCCCAACGAACTTTTTTACGGAGAATTCTCTTACACTTCATTGCAGCTCTAGACATCTTACACGTACGAATGCAGCAGAGAGAAAGATTAATGTATAACGGACAAATTCCTGACAATGACGCTATGACGCTCGCCACCAGTGACGCTAACCTCTTAGCCAATCATTTTAATTTTTACATTTCGATTACCAAATAAGGTAATGCAACGATGGAGAATCGTGATGACTCAGATCTTCTACTCTTCTAGAAAACTGAATTTGCCGCCGACATGTGGCGCCATCCCAAAGGAAAAATTGTTACTAAATGTTAAAACTTGTAGGTTTTAACACAGTGAGTTTGGGATAACCACAAGAGTGCCCCTACTGTCGTAGAAAATTGTTCCAGAGACCGTGACTCCAGGTGTGGGTCCCGTGTGTCAAGGCCGTAGACGGCTTGGATGCAGGCGGTCCCCTGGCCTCCTTCTGATCAATATACAGCCACCACTGGCACTAAGGCAGAATCTATTTTCATCAAAAATTACAACAGATCTCTACTCCGACCTCCAGTGAGCTCTGTCTTGGCACCACTGCCGTCGGAAACGGCAACGGTTTGCAGTCAATGGAATACCGGCTACAGGCTGCCTGGCTCGGAGCTGTTCTTGAAGTAAACAGTTTCTTAACGTTCCTTGTGTCACGACGGTACCAACTGTAGCTCGTACGATGCGGCACTGCCGCACGCAAGATTCGGCGATCTTCCTTCTTAGTCGTGCCACGTAGATCTTCTTGAGGTAGTACCATCCCTTGACTATAGCTTCCAATAATCATGCGCGGTGGAAACATTCCCACCAAGTCTTTCTGCAGTAACGCGAAATGAAAATCCACCTTCTCGTAGCCAAATTGTGCGACCTCGTTCAAACTCGGTGAGCTGTTGAAAATGGCTTTTTCATCTTCTTGAAGGCATTCCTGGCTAACATGAACGCAATTAGTCAAATTTTCACGGAAAAATAATACTCACGAGCTTCACAACACGCTTTTAAAACAAGCCTTATTTGCATGTTCTGAGTGACGCTAGCTGCGCCACACTTATGCGCGGAGCGCAAAATTTCAATCGATGTCATCTTTCAGTTGTATAAACACGCCTACCAAATTTCGTTTATCTAACTTAAGTCTTTCTTGGTGTTGGGATTTTTTTTTCCGCCAGTGTATATTTGTATATATATATATGTATATATATACTTTTTTTTTTTTTTTGAGCAATGGACCTCAGATGTCGCTTAGTCGCTTTTTCAGATTGGACTCGAAGTCTACAACAGGACGTCCAGTGTGCCCGGGACGTCCACCGGAATCTGCTTCTTCTCCACATTTGCAGTATATAGTAGGGAAGGAGGACTAGAGATGAAAATGGTCGGAAAAAAACCGGTTTTTTTCGTTTTTTTCCGAGGAGGTTTATTTCTACTCCGGAAAAATTGAATTTTTTTCAGCAAAATGAAATTAAAATTTTCAGCATAAAATGATAAATTTAGAAATTTATCATTCTTATGCTATTTTCTTCTTCTTCACCTCCACCCCTCTCTCTTACCATAATAACCTCTTGCTTTGGTAATGCAAGTTGGACGATATTACAATTTGCCTATATATCAAGGAGAACTGTTAGAGCTGAGAAATTTTAATATCTGAACATTGTTAAAAATAAAACTCTAACTTAAAGTTCAAATTTTAATTCAAAAAATATTTGATCACACTTGTTGAATGCATATGCATATTTGTATACTCATATTACCAGTTTAAAATTCGTTTCAACTTTTCAAAATTTCAACTAACACTTACCTTTGTTCTCAAGGGTCAAATGCAGTCTCAGGGAAAATTAATTACTTGAGTAGAACCATTATAGATATTTAAAAAGTGATACCCTTCAAACGTGCGTTTGTTTAGAAAACAAAAAATGATTATGGCAATTTTGTCGCAAGCAGATCTTAAATACAATTCTTGCTAGTTCTTATTACTTTGAATCTATTATACTATAATTACCTTTTAAAAACATTGAGCAAGAAACTTTACTAAAAAGTTTTGAAAATAGTACAGATTTTTTATTGTTACTAGCTGCCAGGGCAGCTAGATTAGCTTCCTGCGGCATGTTGATGCATAACGTCTCCCCTCTCTAACTTTTACCTCATTCTGAAGTTATATTATTTGATATAATTTAATGTTCATTCGATTTCAAGACATACCACGCACGTGGTCCGGCGTTGCACGGGCACTTCGTGCCCTGAAAGTAGTGAGAAAAAAATTTAAAGAAAGTACTCCCCGCCAAGGCGGCTCGCTTACAGGCGCTTCACGCCTTTACTTTTTTCCTATATGTATAAAAAAAATCATTCGAATTATTGAGATGCTTCACAAGATGGTGAGGAAAGTTTCAGTAAGTTCAGCTCGCTCAAAGGAAAAAAGCAGACATAGATACTCAGTTTTTAATATAAGTAGATGGCTCTTCAACAAATAAATGTTTCAAAATATTACCAGTAGCTAGCGATAAAAATTCTACGTAAGTGGCCCGCTTATGAGTTTCGTGTTTGATTTAGTTAAGCCTTCATTCAAAATTCTCATTATCATTTTTATCACTGTTTCATGGCAACCACGTTTTGCAATGCAAGAATGGATTTCATATTTAATCATTTATTAGGCTTAATCGCTTTAAATTTGACCACTTATTAATTGATATCTTCGCTAATTAAAATCGTATAATTATATGAATTGAAACTAATGAAGCTTGAAAAATTACCTATCTATCGGTACCTGGCTCGACTTTCAGTTCATTGGCGTTCAGGAGAAAGAAGCGTGACATAGAAAGATAGTTAGAAAGAAAGATAGTTAGAAAGAAAGATAGTTAGAAAGATAGTTAGAAAGATAGTTAGAAAGATACTCAGTTTTTAATATAAGTAGATAAATTTACATAATCAGTAAATTAAACACAATTTAAAAGTATTTTTTAAACATACTCTTTTTGTTTAAAGTTAACTTTCAGTTAAATTTGAAATTACATTTTCATCTTTCTTCATCAATAGGCACAGTATCATCCTTGGATTAATAATAAAAATAAATGTGTAAAAATATTGCTTTTAGTTGCTAAAGTTCTGCGCAAAGTTAAATTCACTTTATAATTAAAGTAAATTTCATGTCAACTTGGAATTAAACCTCTTTTGTTGTAATTAATCCTGCTCCATTTCAGAATCTGAATAAATTGATTCCACGCTGCCTAGAGAGGAATATTCACTTTGAATCCTGGACTCTTCGTCAAACAGACTCAAATTGCAGCAAATGGCTACCAGTTTTTCCTCATTATCTGTACTCAACCGATTTCGGAGTTTTATATGAGTGTTTCCGAAAGCAGACCAGTTTCTTTCCCTAGCTGCCGACGTTGGTGGAATTTGTAACAAACGAGAAGCTAGTGGATGTAGTGGTTGTGTAGTACCAAGTCCGGACCTATTCACGTGACGTCACTGCAGGTGTTAATCGTTACTGTAGCAGAGGAAAATCCGACTCTGCTGCATCCATTAAAACATGCATTTTTTCGTCTTATACACTCTCATTTCTGTTCAACAGAAGTCTTTTGCAAGTTTTTATAAAGAAATGATAGAAAGTGATGAACGTTTCATTTGGGTTGAAATAATTTCGTTGTAATCGTATTTTTTTTATTTTAAGTCACTTAACTCTACGTCAGAAAATTGATGAAAACTCGCAATATTTTTTATTTACCCATTTTCTTAGCCCTTTTCATGCAATCGTAGGTATGTATAATCTCTACACATGTTCATGATGTACACATAAAGAACAGTGATTATTAAACAAAACCATTTCTTACAGCTTTAAAAATGCCGAATGCTGAAGTAAAATACCCGTAGACGAAAAGTTTAATAGATCGTTACTACACTGTGAATAGGGTTCATAACAACGTAATGAAGCGCATAGGTAACGGCTGCGTACTCTCCAGAGCTTCGGTCTAGCACGGTCTAGCTCTAGTCTCTGTCGGTCGAGCTTCGCCTAGAAACTCCCGAGCTTCGGTCGTTCCACTCTCGACCGATCTTGGCTTGACGTCACGGTTGTCTTCTGAATCGTAGGAGTTTTTAAACAAAATCGCGGCCGGTCAATTTTTATTTTCTTAGCGCTATGGATGAAGCGGAGTTTTGGGATTTCATATTTAGCAATTCTGAATCTGATATCGATTCTGATTCCGATCCAACTGAATCATCGTCCGAAGATGAAATTATGCTCACTGCGAAGTAGCAGCTGACGTCATCCTCCTGATAACCTCCATTGAGCATAGAACTTAAGGGCGATAAGTACCTATTGAGAGAAAAAAACCTGTTAATGAAAAATATAAAAAGCTAACAATTTAGATCAATGTGTAACAACTTTAATAATGCAATCATTTCCATCATATTCACTACTATCTATAATTTGTCTAATTTTTCTTGACTGTTAGACTTAAAAATGCAGTTTCAGCTAATCAATTGCAGTTTTAATCTGATGCAAAAATGCATAATAAAGCACAAAAATTGTTTAAATACACTGCTCGACATTGAAAATGCAACACCAAGAAGGAGTGGTCAGAAATTGATGAAATTTGGTAAGACAGAGACAGCATGGAACAATAAGTGATATTTATTTCAAAATAAATAAGCAAAATTTAGAGCGAGGACGGCGTCGGCTCAGTAAGAAGTAGGACTACCGCGGACAGCGATGCACGAAGAAACACGTCTAGGCATGGAGTCAATAAGCCTGCGGATGGTGTCCTGAGGGATGGCACTCCATTCCCTTTCAACCATTTGCCACAGTTCGTCCTTTGAACGAGGCAGTGACAGGTTCTGCAAACGGCGTCCAATCACGTCCCACACATGTTCGATTGGTGACAAGTCAGGAGAGTATGGTGGCCAGGAAAGCATCTGTACACCTCGTAGAGCATGTTGGCTGATTCGAGCACTGTGAGGCCGGGCGTTATCCTGTTGAAAAATTGCATTTGGCAGACCCTGAAGGTAGGGGATTGCCACCGGCCGCAGTACATTATCTACATATCGTTGGGCCGTCATAGTGCCCCGAATACGAACTAGAGGTGATACGGAATTGTATGCAATAGCGCCCCAAACCATTATGCCACGTTGTCGCGCTGTGGAGCGTTCCACAGTTACTGCCGGATTCGATCTTTCTCCACGTCGACGCCACAGACGTATGCGATGACTATCGCTGGACAAACAGAAGCGGGATTCATCTGATAACACTACGGTTTGCCATTCTGCCATCCACGTCGCTCTGGTCCGGCACCATTCCAAACGTTGGAGTCTGTGCTTTGAGGTCAATGGCAGTCTTCTTAGCGGGCGCCTTGATTGCAGGCCACGTGCAACCAGTCGACGGGAAATGGTTCTGGTCGACACAGGAACATCCAAGGTACCTTGCAAGTGCTGCAGAATCGACGTACAAGTGACTTGCGGGTCCGTCACAGCTTGTCGGTGAATCCGTCGATCCAAGCGGTCTGACGTCACTCTGGCTGCACCTGCACCCCTCAATGTGGCTACATTTTCTCTTTCCAACCATTCTCCGACACAGCCGATGCACAGTGATTGCATCCATGTGGGTATCAGCTGCAATTTGACGTATGGACCAACCTCCCCTTCTCAGTCCGATCACCATACCCCTTGTAAAGTCGTCTATATGCAGGAAGTGTCTTCGTTGAGGACGGCGTGGCATTTCCTCCTATCACACGTATCCTTCGAGACAAAAACCAAATTTCTTCGATAATTAGTCTGGAAGAAAAACCAACATGAACATAGCCCACTTTTCAACTTCATTCTCTTATATCTTACTTCACGTGCGTCGGAGAGCTGCGCATTTCATATCATTTGCATAACTCAGTGACGTGCGTCTACGGTAAAATTTGCATGAATTTCTGACCACTCCTTCTTGGTGTTGCATTTTCAATGTCGAGCAGTGTATATTTTTTTCTTTAAAAACAGATAAAATAACATTTAATTATTCTCTCTCGTATCATTAGAATAATATTTGTAAATGTCAAATTGTGAAAACGAATTTGAATTGTGCCACATCTTAACGCCAACACAGCTCTGAATCCTTTCATAATGCAAAAGATGTCACTACAAAACCACTACTTAACCAATAAGAAGAGCTATTGATTGGATATCTTCCCAAGTGGATGAGTGGTGGAGAGCCCGGCTGTAAAATTCTATGATAAATGACAAAGCGATTGGAGCCGAGTTACTAGATCAGATTTTGGCAGAAAATGGGCGAAAGCTAACGGGAAACAATTTGAATGATGCATTTGGCTCTTGGTCATTTCAACTTTTTTGGCAAAAAACCATTCCACTTAATATAAAACTCTCAAGAGAGGGCTCTCCCATCTAACGTCAATCCAACTCTTTTCCCAAATTATACGCTGCTGACCTAGGTTTCACACAAAAAAAAACTCGAAGCATAATCTACATAATCTTATAACCAGCAAAAAGTCCAATGGGGATCAGTTACAAAAGACATACAAGAATTCATACAAATTTAATGCCAGTATATAGTGCAGAAACCAGAACATGCAAAGAATGTTTCTGCACTAGACCTCAAGTTCAAAAATTATTTAGAAAGGACTAACCTTGAAAAGAGCATTCAGATTGAAGGTGTTTTTTTAATGGAAGTTTGCAAAAATAATCTTCTAACTCAAGACCTGTTACTTCTATTGTATATAGTTTGCAAACGATAGAAAGTTCGAGAGCAATCAATAATATATAGCTGAAGTTAAAAAATTAAAATTCAATTCATAAATCACAGAAAAGATAATAGTCTCAAAAGACTGTGTTGCACAGTAAATTTTAATTAAAATCTCATAATTTGAAAGCAATTTTAATTTGTACTTACCCTTAATTCAGGAGGAAAGCCTTGTGCTGGCAGCCGATTTTGAATTCTTCCAGCAATCCACAGGGCTAAATCTTTGTGTACTCTAAATCTCCGCATGAATTTATGCTCCGGATATTCAAACGCATTTTCCCGATCCCTTAATCGGCGCCTCGGAATTAATTCATCGTCTTCCATACGATTTATTATATCCAACATAAACAATCCGGTGCCGAACGCCATCTTGATTCTTATGGTGCGGAACGTATTCACCCAAAAAAACGAGTGTGAATCAATCCGAACCATTTGCTCGGACTGGGTTCGAAAGAGGTGAACCGAGATTACGGTTTTTCAACTTTCTATCGGATCGTGACGTCAGAGCGGATTGAATCCGTGAGCGGACCAGTTCGATACACGGGAGATTCGGGCCCATACTCGAAACGTTGTCTGCTTTTCGTACCGATGATTTGCTCTGTAATCTTTTTTCTTGTAAATTTGACTGTTATTTGGCCTGTTCTTTTTTCAGTTTTGGTTTGTTTTGCTTGTATTTCATATTGAGGTTTCATTTTCAACGCATCAATCATTTAAAAAGTATTATTCACTAAACTCTACGTGTTTTTAACCACTGAGTAGAATAACAACAAATTGTTTGCTAATGTGCTTGTTTTGATAGGGTTTGATTCTTTTTAATGCATTGAATATTCATAAACTGTGGAATCGATCCTTCTTTTTCTTTTTATGTATTTGTACGCAAATTAGACGCGCATCAGCTTAAAATTCATTTGTGCTTAATAAATACGGATCCTAAATGTAAATGATCTTGATTTTATCAATGTATCTTCCTTTTGCTTCGTTGTGAAGGCTTTCACAAGACTCGAAATACATTTTACACTTAAAAAAAAGGCTAAAAAAATAACTGCGTCCTCGCAATACCATGCTACACATACGGTAAACATGGAGTTGCTTGTCCACCAGGAACGGTTGCCAGGTTCCGTTGCTATGCAAAAAGAACGTGACTGCTACTGCCCTGTGCTCATTTTTCTACGATGGGTTTGATTGAAAATATAGTATGGGGTGTTTCATGTTGTGAATACTCATGTATTATTAAGTCCTTTCCCTTTCATCGTGCTTGATATACTTTTTTTATTCTGACATTTAGTGTGAAAAATAAAATTTGTAGGGAGAGGATGGACAGCTCAATTTTCCCAAATTTTAAAATTTGTGAAAGTTATGGAAAAAAAACTTCAATAGCAGCTCTATGATCTTCTTCCTAAGAAAACTTCCAAGAATTAGTAGTAAAAATTTGAGTTTTGTCATTCAAGCAAAATTTGGAAAAGATTCGTACCCAGTTCAAAAGTAATATCTGAAAGTGTCAAAAAGAATTAAGTCTATCAGTGAGAGGAAAGAAGAGAGTTAAAGGCACTTTTTGCGCGAAAACAGTGTTTAACGATCACGTTTGACGTCATCCAAGAGAGTTTTTAAACAGTCTTGGGCAGGAATTCAAGTGAAACAGGCGATCGAAAATTGCAATCGCTACTGGGCGATCGCAAATTGCAATCGTTTCTTGACAAAAACATCGTGACGTTTGCCTATGAAAAACGAGTTAGATAAAACGTCACAGCCTACTTGGCGAATAAGAGGAGATAGCTGACTGCTTGTAAGCTCTTATTGGCTCAACCACCATTGCAATCGCAAATTCCCAAATTTGGATAAGTTGCAATCGCTAGAATGCAACTTAACTTGGCACTGACGTCACTAAGTGTTGAGCCAATAAGAGCTCACAAGCAGTCAGCGATCTCCTCTTATTCGCCAAGTAGGCTGTGACGTTTTATCTAGCTCGTTTTTCATAGGCAAACGTCACGCTGACGTCACGATGTTTTTGTCAAGATACGTTCTAATGTAATTCGACTTCCAGTAGCGATTGCAATTTGCGATCGCCTGTTTCACTTGAATTCCTGCCTTGGTCTTGATCGGTTTCGAGTTTATGAACACTTCCTCAGCTGTACTTGGGGTTTAATACAGTGGGACAAAAAGTCCATGTCCTCTTCCAAAACCCATTTCTGGATCCGCTACTGATTTGAGCAGATGAATATCTGGGCATAAAAAATAAAAAAAAAAAAAATTCACTGCTGTGTAAAAATAATACAGCATAGAACCGATTGGCTGGTCGGTTAACCGATAGATCTATTCGAACACAAGCTGTCACGTGTAACAAGTGTGGGAGGTGCTTGGTGGGGAGGTTTTAGCTTTGAACTCCGTTCGCTGCTCATTTACATATTTTAAAATGCTTGTTGTTCTCTTAATTTTAATTCAATCTGATTGAATTCAAGAGTTCTTCAGAAAAATTAAAACGTGGTGAAATTATCAGAAGTTTTATCAAAGTGCAACGCGGGCCTCGTCAATCCGAAGCGGAAGCTCAGGAAGAAGAAGAACATTTCACATTTGGGAAATTTCCGGAAACAATTATTATTATTATTTATTTATCAAAATCTTTTATTGAAAATATTGTCATTCAAAATTTTAATTTTGTCACTTAAATTTTATACTATTTGTTGCTCTTTCTAATTATGGATGATTACGAAACTGTTTTGCTGATTAAGCATGAAGTTTTCGTGTTCAAAATTCCGCCGAGAGCTACTAATCGTGGATACAGGTAACAAATTTTAGTTTACTCTTTGAATAAGTTGTATACGAAAGAAAAAGCTTAAAAAAATCTTACATGTGCAGAAAATGGAAATGTACTTGACGCCTCGGTATATTATACGCCCCTTCCTAAACACTGACGAGTAGTACGTTCGTTGAAATTTATTCAAAGAAAAATCCTGAGCATAAATGCTATACTGAACTATTTCTGTTTTTCAGTTCTCTCAAGCAATACATTTCTAATAACAGTAATATCAAGCATGTTAAAATTTTTGAGCTTACGTTTCATGTCCCTTAAAATTTACGAGTTTTTCGTGTTGGTAGACAGTATAACATTGTATGTTAAAAAAATTTGGGAAATTGCATTTAAAAATGTTTCTCAGTGATAATGTGCCTGCTGTGGGGAAAAAAAGTTCATACTTGAGTAGTTCCTTTTTCTAATATTCCTTATATTTTTTTACCATTCAAGAATTACTTTTGTGAAGTGCTCTACTGTAGGAATTTCTAAGAAAGAATGAGGTAATCGCTTTATATGCAGTACACCGCCAACTCGGCTATTTCGATCCATGAACTGCAGTAGCCGAGTTGGCTGTGTATTGCATGTTAATGTTAAAATTTTGAGAAGTTTAATGTAACATTCGATTTCAAATTGTTTTAAAATATGCTCTTCCAAGAAATTAAACAGAATGTGGTCACCTGGATATTTCAGCAGCAAAACTTCGTACTTTTTTAATAGGCTGCCTGTTATGCCTAAAAACGATCCCTTTTGCTTGTACTTATATGTATTATTCTGTCAGCCAACTCTTTAAAAAGAAAATTTTCACCAGGTACTGTGCAATTTATTGCCAAAGATGGAGTCACCGAATGTATTCTCTATTACTGTAGCAAGGTATAAATCAACCCCCTTCTTTCAAGGAAAAAATGAAAACCTGTGTTTAAGTCAAGCTCCTACTTTCTTGCATGAATTTTAGAAAGTTTTGCCGCAATTTTTGAAAAAGAACGCTTTAAAAGGGAGGAAAATGTAATGTAGTGAACATTTTTACGATCAAAATTTTGGAATTTTCCTACTTTTGTGCTAAAAGGTTTAATTTCTTCTATTGGAACTTTTTTAAAGGGTTTCTTTTTATTGTTTTAAGTTTTGTTATTTGTTGCTTTTACTGTCTTCAACTAATAACATCACTACTTATAATATCAATAAAATTTTGTAGCTGTTTTTATATTACCTATATTTGTTTATTTATTATTTGAATTAGCTTTAAGTTTTCGCATCAACAATCCGAAAAAATCACTCTCCATGTAGTCTGCCTTTTACTACAATTATCTAATCTTTATTTCACAGTCAGGCCAGACAAAATTCTGAAAATTTATTTGAGTATTTAATTTTTCAGTTTTTATTTAAGAAGGTTTGATTAAAATTGGGCAAATGCTGACTTTTGCGAATGAATTTTGAGTTAAATTTTCGTAAATTCTACCCCGCATATAAGTCGACCCCCTAACTTTTAACCTCATTTTTTGTATTTAATTTTACTACTTATGTATGAATGTACGATAATCCAAATGTATTTTCTATGAATCCAAATGTATTCTACTACTATGCCCTTGGTAAGCATTCCCCAACTCGCTAAATGCATTAAAATCGGAAATTCCGTAAAAATAGTTTTGATTTGGCTAAAGTAGTGAAATCTCGACCAGCCGGACCTCTTGGGAAACACCGAATTCCAGATACGCGAGTTTTCCGGATAGTTTAGCGAAGTAAATTCTGGTTCATTTTTTACACCTAAGCTAATTAAAGATGCTGTAAAATAGTGTTTTATCCGGAATCTTGAAAGCTAGGGACGATATGCCCGATTTTCCTTTCAATTTCTTAAAAATATCAATTTTTTGCCTATTTTTGAAAAAGTATGAATTACCCGAAAGTTTCAAACAATATGTATGTTTCCTAAATAACGCAAATACGGTATATATTTGCCTATAAGTCGAAAAATTTAGTTCAAAAAACGATGCTGAAAGTAAGGTGGTCACAAGTAACATGGGGAAATTTTTTTTTTAACTAATCTTTTGCGGCACCCCCCCCCCCCCCCCCTAAAATGCCGATAGGCTAGAAAATGAGATTTGCAAAGTTTTAGCTTAATCGGATAATATTAACACGTGCCGCAAAGAGGGTAAAGTTCAGAAAGACAGCGATTTTTAGCCAAAAATTGTAGTTTTTACTCTGTAAAACCAAAACTACTGATCCTAGCAGCTTTATTTTGATCTCATTTTGTAGGAAATTTTATTTTCTTTAAATCTAATTTCATTTAAAGTCTCGAAGAAAATAATTGAATATTTTTCAGAATTTTTCAAGTCAAGCTGCAGCGTAAATCCTCGAGATTGCTTGGAAAAAAAATAAATCATTAAAATGTAAATTAATAAGTTCTTTTAGTAAATTTGATGAAATCTACGGATAATGTTGACTTTTCAGAGAAAAAACAGCAATATTATTATGAATATATAATACATTTATGTCTTTGAAACTCATAGATAAAATAAATAACTGCGAGTATAACTTATGAAATGAGCAGTACAAGCCATAAATGAAGAGGCTAAGTTACATTTTAAAAATGAACACTCTCTACAATGGTAAGCAATAGATACAGGTGAGCAAACAAAACTTGGTAAATCAAACAGTAGATATCAATAGACCAATTTCATACACACACTAATGACAAAACCAGAAAACAAAAAGCTGCAATAACTACAACAATAAAACGTTGAACTTTAACTGTTTTGTCACTTAACTCTTTCATCCTCTTAACCCCTTCAAATACGAAACACTGCTTTCCTCCTTAGCTGTCAGAGCTGAATATTAGCTTAAAAATCTCTGCCTTTTTAGCAGGGTTGTTTGATTTTGTCCGGGGTGGAAAAAACCTGGAAAAAACCGCCCCGGACAAAATAGCATTTTGTCCATTTCGTCCATTTTGTCCACTTTAAAGAAAATGACAGTTCTTCTTGATTAAAAAATCCAAAGTTTTAAAGTAATGTTTTAAAATATTGATTTTTTTCAATGAGGTAATAGTTTTATTATCAAAATTAGCACACATAAATATGTATACAAACAAATATTTAATAAACAACAAATACTATAAAAATATAGTATCTGTATAAAATAAATGAATGTTAACGATAAGATTTAATGCTTATAAAAGCACACATTAGCAGTAAGTGATTTTAAAAGATTTGAGAAAGGAAATTTTGCCATGAAATGAATTAAGTGCCTGTAATAACATTAATATATCCATAAAACAATGCTGTGTACATAAATGTTTTACAATAGGGCAACATTCATTAAATCCTCAAAAAATATAACGTAAAATGACCAAATCAATCAAAATTAAACCAATATTTCTTGTAGCATCTAATGTATTTTCAAATACAAATGATATACATTTATATGTGTATTTAATTCAAACAAAATGTAAATATAGAATTTATGAGAAAATATCATATAAAGTTTACTTTTTAAGGGATTGTATTGTGTTAAGAAATATCTAAGGTAATAGAATACTCTTTAATTTCTTTTTAAAAATATGTATTAAAGAAAAACTTTTTTTTTTCTATTTGTCTACTCTACAATAATGTAAATACACTCAATAGGTTATTCACTATGTTAAATTTTAATTCTTTTAAATAAAATTAGTTAAAAATCAATGGGTTAATTGCCATTCTTTTCTTTTATTTTTCTTTTTTTTTTTTTTTTGTATGATACCATCATTCTATTTTGAAAAATGGGCAATGCAAGAGAGATACTAATTGTACATCATAACATTTTTATACATCAAACGCATGAAAATAATGTATTTTTTCTTTCATTTCTTCCATTTTGTCCATTTCGTCCAATTTTGTCCATTTCGTCCATTTCTTCCGGCGTCCCGGACTTTTTACAAAAAAGTGGACGAAATGACAACCCTGCTTTTTAGGGCTTTCGACCCCCTGGGGAAGGAAGAAAACTATGATTCCCCATTATCGAAAGGTGCAATCGCCATGTCTATTGTGGGAGGGCCGAGAAATCATTAAGACACCCCACAACACTTTATAAATATAGTATTCATAGTTGTTTGCTTTGTAAGTCTTCAAGCGGACACAATCCTTGAGATTTAATGGAGAATAGCTCCACCTTCAGTTTCCAGAGATCAACAAGCTTGAATTTAAGACAGAAAGACAAGTTTTAATAGCCGCATGTCTCATCAAATCACAGGTTCCAAGTTACCTTCTATCTTTAAAACTTGTGTCAAATTAAACTGGCGTTCAGAAAAGTTTCAAGTAACCAAAGGTAGTTCTCAAACTGAAATATGACTGCTGAAAATAGTGGTAGCTTTCAGGAAACCTGCGTTGTTACAGAAATATTTTCTGTATTCAGCATGTTTCCACCGCATCTTAGAAGTTGTTTTAAAAGCAGTTTTTAGTTGCAAAATGGAAATATATCTGCTGGTCCTCAAGCAAATATTTTTCAAAAATTTCCAGCTGAATGATCTGTGTTAGATAAAGAGCGATTCAAAGCAGAAGATGAGAATATTAGAAATAAGCAATTTAGGCAAAACTTGAAACTTTCTTGTTGTGAAATTAAAAAGCTGCATACTAGGGACGATTACAATATATACCCCTATAAATTGTGTAAAAACCAATTTTATACTAAAGCTAAAAAGACAGTAAATAGTTTAATGGTGTTCCATGACACACTTTGCTTGACATGCAATGCATGACATGCTTTCCGTCTTAACCCCTTAATTCCTCTATTTTAGCACAGGAATTTGTTTCATTTATTTCTAAAGTACCGCAAAAATACCCCTTTTTTAATTGACAAAGTAAATCCAACAATAAGCAAATAAATATAATTGAATATTGTAATGCTTTTAGGCTTTTGCATGAAAATTTCTTATTTTTGATATACTCCACAATTTAACTTAAAAAATGCCTAATGAATACTTTGGACATGATAGCAAAAATCAATGGGATAACACTTAACGAGAATTAAATTTCCTACAAAATGAGACCAAAATAAAGTTTCTAAGATGAATAGTTTTGGTTTTACAGAGGAAAAACTACGATTTTTGGCTAAAAATCGCTGTTTTTCGTAACTTTACCCACTTTGAGGCACGTGTTAATATTATCCGATTAAGCTAAAACTTTGCAAATCTCATTTTCTAGTCTATTGGCACATTTTAGGAGGGTGCCTCAAAAGATTAGTGGAAAGAATAAAATCCTGATGTTACTTGCAATTTCGAGGATTTGCGTTGCAGCCTGACTTGTTAAAATTGTGAAAAATATTTAATCATTTTTTTTTAAACTTTAAATAAGATTAGACTTAAAGAAAATAAAATTTCCTACAAAATGAGACTAAAATAAAGCTTCTAGGATCAGTAGTTTTGGTTTTACTGAGTAAAAACTACAAGTTTTGGCTAAAAATCGCTGTTTTTCTTAACTTTACCCTCTTTGCAGCACGTGTTAACATTATCCGATTAAGCTAAAACTTTGCAAAACATGTTTTCTATCCCAATGGCACATTTTAAGGAGTGCCCCAAAAGAAATTCGAAAATTGATTTTTGTGACTGCCTTAGTGGTCAACACAGGAGCAGAAGTTCCGAAAAATTTTCTTGAGCAATTCTTTCAAACACGCTCAAAAACATACATATTTTGCTGTTTTTAGTCCAACTCTTTTAAACAAACTCTGGAGAATTAAATACTGACACATTCTGCTTTTATTTTGCATGGTCTGACTCTGTAATTACAATAAAGGATTGATAACGCAAAAAGTGTGACAATTGCCGTAATTCTCGAATTTTCTGATAATGGTTGTGAAATTATTCTCATTTCTTAAAAAAAGAATGAAATATGGTTACAGCGCAAAATTTTATTAATATTAATTCAAAAGTTAAGCGATAGGCAACAAAAATCCAACCAGCGAAAGCGAGTCCTTCTCAAAAATCGTGACCGCTAAAATGAACACTTTTTGTGAAAATAAAAATTGGTCGATTTTTAACTTAAGAATGGTAACTGCATTTTATTTCCTGAATAATGGTATCTTCTTTTTATAACATTTACCTTCAAAAATTGCAGTAAAACATTCTGATAGTTTTTTTTTTCTTTTAAGTGAAGAATTGACTTATACGTAGATTTTCGATTTTTCCCCCCGATTTTCTTTTTGAAAGTAATGGGAGGGGAACCTATACTCGGTATTAACTTATACAAGAGTCCGTACTATACTTGTCTATAACTCAAGCAATTTAGTGAAAAATTGAAGTTCAAGGTCAGAAAATCTCCTTTTTTCGAGTTTAAAAACGAGAACCTCCAACAAAATTTTCCTATGACTTGAGCGTTCCGGTTACTAGAATGCCAGTAAAATGAACTTTTACTGTATTGCCGGACAGAAAATTCTTAGAAATTTCTCCTGAGGGAAATATATATGTGTAATTACATCAAGAAAAGAAATAATTAAAATTAGTTGACTAAGACTTTTAAAATTTGGCTAATTTATTGGCCAACAACTGAAAATCCTTAACATGGGCCCTGCTACTATTATTCAACTCATTTTGGAAAACTTTCAGATGGTTATTTTTAACAAGATATTGTGATCTTAGTTCTCATTTGGCGACAGTTTTGGTTTTGATGAACTTAGTTGACAGAATAATAAGCAAATAATATACCTCAAAACTCAAATTCTGAATTGGTAGCCAATGGCTACTAAAACCCTAGAAAATGGTAGCCAAATTTAAAAACATAGTAGCAAAAAAAAAAAAGAAAGATCAGCACAAAATTTATGTTAAAAAACGGAATTAACTTTTTTAACAATGTATGAAATAAAACATATACTATTAAATTCTTAAAATCTATAAATAGAACAGGACAAAGGAACTACTCTATATACACTTATGTTGAAATAACAGGAGTAATTGTAAACAAATAAAACATTGAGATAAATGTGGATAAATAAAAAATAATTATAATTCATCAATTATTACTTGTGCACAGTAGAAGACAAAATTTTTCAGCAAAATCTTGTCTTCTACTGAATCCAGAATTTCTAGAGTTTCTTCCACTACATATTCACAGTATTATTTAAGTTATAATAAGAAATGTCCGTTTCTTTGGATCCGCTATAAAGTTTGCAACGTTTTTTTTTTTTTTTTTTTTTTTTTTTTTTTTTTTTTTTTTTTGTGCCTCCTCCACAAGAATTCATTTTAGTTGTGAAAAAAATTGTCTGACATAGAAACACATATTTTTTGCCTTCATAACTTCAGACTCTAGCGAATGTGGGATGAAATCCTTTTGCAAATTGTTAATAATATCTTCTTTTCTCCTTCCTCCCCTATCCGATAGCTGAATTTTTGTTTACAAGAGCCAAACTTCGAGAAATAGTTTAAGGAGTATCTGATGAATTTGAGGAGCATTTCTAAATTTTGCAAAATATTTTGATACTTTAAGTAAAAATCACTAAAAAACTATAACCCTGTATCCAGCAGGGTGGCCACAGACCTGGAAAACAGGGAAAACCTGGAATTATCAGGGATTTTGAAAATTCTGGAAAAATCAGGGAATAATCAGGGAATTTGAGAACAAAGCAGGGAAAATTAAATCAGAACTTCAGTCCGTAATTTTTCAGCTCTAAAGTGTTAAAAACAATTACATTGATAATCTAAGGACATCTCAGACGCTTACTAAAAAATGCTCCAAAACCGTCGTGAATTGTTTGTAAAAAAAGACGTAAAAAGGTAATTGCAGGGTTTTTTTTTTTTAATATGGAGAGTTAAAGGGGATTGGAGGTTTGGGATTTCTTCCTTGGAATATTTTGGAAAATGCTGAAACCTGAAAAATTCAAGCTGTTATGTAAAGTGATGGGGGGGGAGGGGGAGTGGCTTTGTTTTTGGTAAAATTACAAAACTGCAGTCTTAAAAATGCAAAATTTAAGCAATCGTTGTTGAACTTAAGAAAAAGGTTTCGGCTGTTGTAATCCAAATGAAAAAAAAATAACTCTGCAGCATAATTTTTATCTACTTTTGAAAAACTTAAAAAGAAGGGATTCGGAGACATTCTGCCTAGCAATGTTTGAAACTAAAAATGGGGGGGGAGAGGGGGGTGTAAGACTTTTAGTAGTTGGTGATCTAAATGTATAGAAGGCAAGGGGTGCTTGAGAAAGAAAAAGTCTTACAAATGGAAATTTAGATCACCTTTCGTGAACTTATAGGAAGGAGTTCAAGGTACTTTCTTTAAGTTTTGTGTGTTGCTGAAGTATTAAGAACTCTGTTTCAGGCTACCTTTGTGTGAATTAAAGAGAGTGGAGGATCTCTCTAGGAAATTTTCAAAACTGAAATCTTAAATCTTTTGTGTCGTGTCTT
>JAXGGA010003315.1:95000-104800 GCA_038373865.1 Uloborus plumipes | reverse complement strand
AGTGTATTTTCTGTGTAATTGTGTGTGTAATTTAACCTTTTTCGGCTAGCAACTGATTCGCGTCAGTTTCGCAGCCATAAGTAAAAAAAAAAAAAAATAATAAATTAAATATTCGTTTTGCATACATAATTTCCCTACACTGCACAAAATGAACTGTCGTTTTTACAGTATAATACTGACAACCGAGGTTCCAATTTAAAACTATAAAATGCAGAATAATAAACTGAAGCTAGCAATTGTACAGTTTCTTATTGTAAAGTTGGAAATTTTACAGTTTTTGTCGTAAAATTTAACTGTATTATAATGTAAAAACAACATACATTTTTTCCGTGTACTCGAATACCTTAAGAAATCTCGAAGTTTAATTAATGCCGTTGTACATAATTTTTATTGGATCCTTCCCCCAAAATGAAATTATAGCTACGCCAGTCACTGAGTACCTGAGTTCACTCAATAATTTGCTCTTTCAAGCCTCAGAACATCCACAGTTCTGCTTTACCAAAGATATAAGTATTGTTATTATTTGTTTTCAGCATTTACATAATCACTTTGGAAAACAGTAAAAAAATAACACACTGAGGTTTGCGTACATACTCGTATTTTTTTATTCGGCACATTTTGAAGTTCCATTCGGCAAATTGAGAATTTTCCCCCTCCCAAAAATATAAGCTCGGGGCGCCCCTGAGGACCAGTCACACGAACTTGTTCCTTGAATACCTATTCAAAAAAGTAGACATTCAAAATAGATTTTTCTGCCAAATTTCATCGGAAATTCAGCTTATTTTTTGAAAAAAGTTAAAATTTTGTCAAGAACTTCAATGATTTTGGAAAATTAACCAATTGACTTTGGCACAAGAAAATATGTTATATTTGTGACGCCAATTGAAGAAAAAAAAAGGAAAACTTTCGTCTTCAATATATTTTCCCCATAAAACCACCCAAATATATATGATAATAATAAAAAAAAAAACTTTGATCGTTCAGTGCATTCAAGATATTAAAGAAAACATCTTAATTTGCTGTTTATTAACAAAAATAATTTTGATAGTTCAACTACGCTTTTTTTCCTTTTCCTGTTTTTTGCGTTGATAAAAATTTTTTTCTTCGCAATGGTTGAAAGAAGTTTCTCTTGTTTCTCTGCGTTTCATATTTTATATTGTAATGGAAAAATACCGTCTGTTTTCAAAAAGCAATATTGTTAAAGGAAAAAAAAATGAATCTACTGAGCAGAAAATTAATTTGAGATATAAAATTTTCGTATTTTTAATTATTTATAGTCCATACATATTTAATTCTATTGTATTTTGTGAAAATGTCAGTCCATATCTTTCCTATGCTGTTTTAAACTTTTTTGCATGGACTTTAATCAGAATGATGGCATGTATGAACTTTAATCTACTAGTTAATTAAGAAGCAAAAATATATTACGAAGTTTAATGCCAAGAGTGTTTCATCAATGAAGCAAATTCACAGCGAGAGGAATGAAAGTTACATTGTTTCATATTTCCGATGAGCGATGTTTTAGTAGGATAATAAAACAGGTGTATTTTATCCGATTTTAGTTATGAGTAATTGGAATAAAAATTCTGAAAGATAATCTACAACTTGCATATATTGTAGCTACAGGTAAATGATTTCATTTTACTAGTGAAAATGTTTTATCTTGGGGGTAACTGTGATCACAAGTTTCTTGTATGTGGTGCAACACCGGCATAAAATTTACTCTTTACGTATCCGCGATTTTCCGTTTCATGTTTGTTTTACAATTTATAATTATTGAGCAATCAAGAAGATACCTTATTAATTGCTTTCACTCTCACTTTGAACGTTGTAACAGGGGAACTATTTTCTTTTTGATTGGTAGGACAAGTCACGCGAACTTTTTCCTTGAATGTCTACTCAAAAAAGTAGATACTCAAATTAGATTTTTATGCCAAATTTCATCGGAAATTAAGCTTATTTTTTTGTAGATAAAAGTGAAAATTTTGTCAAGAACTTCAATGATTTTGAAAATTTAACCAATTGACTTTGGCACAAGAAAATATGTTATATTTGTGACGATATTGAAGGAAAAAATGAAAACTTTTGTCGCTAATATCTCTTCCCCATAAAACCACTCAAGAACAAATGATAACTCAAAAAAAAAAAAAAAATCGATCGGTACCTTCAGGAGTTTAAAGAAACATCTTATTAGCTTTGTAGTTATAAAAATAATTTTAATTGCTCAACTACGTCTTTTTTTGTCGTTGATAATACATTTTTTCTCACACAATGGTTGAAAGATTTGTTTTCTTTTTTTTTTTTTAAGGGGGGGGGGGCAATTGGTGGGGGAGTTACATTTTATGTTGTAAGGGAAAATACCGTCTGATTTCAAAAAGCAACATCCTTAAAGAAAAAAAAATGAAATCCAGTAAACAGAAAATGAAATAGAGTTATTAAATTGCCATAGTTTTTAATTACTTGTGGTCAATGTACATTTAATTCTGTTTTGTTTTGTAAAAATGTTTTGACAATTTTATTTACTTAAAAAGCAATGAAATATTTTTGTTTTTACGTGTCCCCCCCCCCCCCCGCTCGTCACAAATTAGTGTTTCAAATAAAAAATCAATAAAGCATCAAGAAATTCTTAGATACGAAAATAAGTGAAATATGATCATTTTTGGCGCCCTTTTGCAATTTTCATTTCTATGGACGCTGTAACGAGCAAACATTTTTATAAACAATTTAATTTTGAGTGGGGCGAAATTACGTTTGAGTAAAATCCCCTCCGTCTCCTCTGTAATCTTGAAAAGAAATACTTAAAATCCTGATTTATTGCGTAGAAATTCATGAATTTGAACTCTTCGGAAATTTTTTATCAGAACTTCTTTAACCGCTTCCCTTACATTTTTTTTTTCAATTGCAAAAAGGAATCATATTTTTTAAATTTGCCTTTTCAATACAAGGAAATGAAACAAACAAAACATGCAGGTTTCAAGTTGATTTTGTAATTTTTTATAGTTGTAAAATCATTTAGTTTCATCCGAGTTTTCTCGGTATAATAATCACCTGCAACTCATACGCGCCCGAGATAACTCGGGATAATCAGGCAAGCGGTTAAGAAATATAAAAAATATAATCTTACGAAATTGTGACAAAATATGACGAATAGATCATATGCAGTTGTTTCTATGTCCAATATCAGCAGGAAAAAAAAAATATGCTTAAAATTAAAAACATCACACATATTTTAAGCACATGCCTAAAGACAGAAAAAAAATAAAAGTGATATGAAAATTTCTACTATTCCATTTGTAACATGTGTTATCGTCGTCTCAGATGATTTAAGTTTTCTCAAGCATAAACACCAACTCATAATGAATTAATAATTCATAAAAGTCCTCAAATACTTATGTAGAAATTAAAATATGGCTATTCATTTTCCTAAATAATTATGTCTTCCTCCATGATAATGAAATCGGTCTCCTTTCTTAAACGCTATCCCTTTCTCTCAGTAATGTTATACCTTCTCTTCAAAGACACCGATAAAATATTGCGCTCGGAAAAAAGGAAGAAAGATTTACAACGCCAACTGTAGATCTTGTTACCGACGATTACGTTATATTTCGGTGGAGGGCAGATGATTTAATATCTTTCGCGTAACACGAAGATCTTAACATTGCCGATCACGAATTAGGCAGAATCTCTGCAAAGACAGAGCCAAGACAGCGAGTCGCAATCAATGCCAAGATCTTGAAGCGTCGTTGCTTGACTTGCATGAAACTTTGTTTACCCTGGGTGATGAATTACCTAGACAGTCAAGTAAAGTACTTTTTTTTTAATCATTATTACTTTTACTTTGTTCTTTCGTTTCGGGGCACTTTTTTATTTGTTTATCTCCGTATTTCCCGCGGTATTTCCGACCACGAAGCACAAAGTTTGTGTTATCATCGCATGTGAGGATGGATTTGTAGTTTCGGGTTTAAAGGGACTTTTTGCCGTTATTGCTGTTTTGTTCGTTAATTTTATGTAGTTGTCGTCGTGTGTTGTGCAATATCAGTGAATCACGAATCTCAAGGGCAAACTCAATATAATGTATCAATATAAAATATCAACTTCAATAAGTACTTGCAGCAATTGGTACAAGAAGCAATTTTTGGAATTTTTGAGAATTTGTGTTCTGAAAATGCTAACTAAAATATCTGTTTCAAATTTAATAAGGGACTGTTCATAAACGATGTCACCCTTCATTTCACTATGTTCAACCTCTCTCGCTTTTTGTCATAAAGTGTCACACTTCACCGAACCCCACACCACCAAGCGTTTTTTCATTAACGTATTTTCATAAAAAATGGCGTATGTCACTCTTCTTACCCCCTCCCTCCCCTTGTCACAAAGTGTAACAATTTCATGACCCCCCCCTCCCTTCCCCTCAAAATGTGACATCATTTCCGAACAGCCGTAAAGAATAATTTTTTGTTAATCAATGATGAACTTCAAATCGTGGAAGAAATTTTTTTTAATTTAATTATTTCATTTTATTTATTTCATTTCTATTATTATTATTTTTACTGTTATTATTATTTTGTGAATTACTAAACTAAATGCAAACCAGAATATCAACATTACAGCATGGGATAAAAACTGTTTAGACTTCTGTGATGAATTACTAATCTAGAATATAAACTATAATATTAATTACAGACAAAATAAGAAACTTTTTTTTTTCTTTTTTGTGAATCAGTTTTTCTGAGCTAAATGCAATCAGAATATCAACTTTAAATGAAATAAGAAACCATTTTAGGATTTTTGTGAATCATTGAGCAAAATGTAAACTTTAATATCAACTCCATAAAGAATGAGAAACCATTTTTCAAGTTTTTTCCTCGAGAAATAAAAAAATCAAAAGGAACTCATTTTATGCAATATAATTTGTAAATGAGCAAAATTTAGAAGTAAAGAATACGTCATTTTGTGTCGAGAATCCTGTTTCTTTAACTACTAAGTACAGAAGATTTGTTTTCAGATAAATTGTCAAACTTGTTTTCTTAAAAGCGAAGGACAGGAAAGGAGGAAAACTGTTTTATTTAATCGTTTCAACTTCAACTCTAAAGAAGTAATAAAATCTTAAGTTTTAAATGACTATCAAAGCTGCATCTCATTTATGATACGTCGTATGCCTTCCTATTGTGAATAAGTATTGTCAGTCTCAAAACTACACATGAATCTAGTTCTCAGTGGCAGAATTCTTGATGACAGCAGTAGAAATACATTATTCTGTGAATGTAATGAAATTTATTCACTTTTGGTTAGTAAAACTGAAAAACTTTACTTTAACTTTAACCAATTTATTTCGTCCAACGCATGCAAAGACCTCCCCTCCCTCACCCTTTTAAACCAACGGTTTCACATTTATTGTCAATCCACACGTGGTATTTTATGCACAAGGACTGCTGCAAAGCCAAGAAGGAGACTAATACCTCACCATCAGAAGGTAAATCCGGGCTGCCACTACGTAAATTGGATCATGCGTACATGAGAAACTACCGAAGACCATTTTGCTAGACTATGTAAATAACAGAGATAATAACACAAATAACGCACATTTTGTCTAAGCAATTGGTGCCCAACCTTTTTTTAAGCATATTCAAATTAGTGGGCCCAGAAAGAATATATAGTGAAAGAATTTCTAGATAACATGTGGACAAATAGTAAATAAGATAAACTTACAAACCGAGATTTGTGCTTATTAGGGATGCACCGATTAATCGGCAGTACCGATTAATCGGCCACTTTGCCGATCATTAATTATCGGTCATAAATCGGGCCGATTAATCGGCTGAAAAATATTTTTCAGATATTATTCTTTAAAGTATACTTTCACTAGGAAACTATGATGAATAATTTTATTAACAGTAATAATAATCCTCACAGTTGATATAAAGTTTTTTTTTATTAATTCTCCTACTTTTTGAATAAATATACATAGACAATGATGCAACATTTTTCATGTGGTGATAGTTTTCTTCTTAGCAAAGTGCTTTCAGATAACCTCTAATTTTTAAAGAATAAAAGTATAGACTTAAATTGCTACTAATTACTAAAATATATGAATTAAAAGTTCTCCTACATTAGGGTGTTCACCACACACTCCCCCTCCCCTCCTATTTTTTATAAATTTTTATTTCCAATTAACATAACTAACAATGTGTTAATAATATTATTGACACTAATATGAAAATTGGTTCTAAGAAATTTGATAAAATATTGAAATTATTTTGTGAAAACTAGGAAAATGGAAAAAAAATCTTCTCCCAGAAATAAATTACTTTCTATTTCTAAACTTGGAATTGTGTGAGCGATAAAAAACAGTGATGGTAAAATTGGTAGTAGAAAAACAATTATCCTTATCATTAATCGGCTGATTATCAACAGCCGATTAATTGGTAATCAGTAATCGGCCAATTTGCTTATCGGTGCATCCCTAGTGCTTATTATATTTGTGTAGTGGTTATCAGTAATTGATATATGTTTTTTTACTGCAAAGTTGGAATCTGTTTTTTTAGGAACGAATTTCTGATGTGCCTCCAGTTTTAAAAAAAAATCTGAATGTTGAACATCCCAACGGGCCACTCACTCTCTGCTATTTAACCGTAAACGTTTTTGCATTAATGAGGGAGCATTTCAACTCTGTAACCTAAAAACATCTGCTTCCTATAGTTATATGACGTTGAGCGTCAATATCATTAATTGATTTTATTTTAAGAAGTACCATTGACGAAAACAGAATTCCAACAGAAATTGATTTCAGCAGAATTTTGCATTTAGCGGTTTTCAAAGTACGTTTTGAATTAACTTGATGGCAAAATGCGCCACGATTTATTCTAAAAGTCAAATTTTGGATAACTGAAAAAAAAATGAAGTTCAAGATCCGTTAACATATCTAGTACCTTTTACGTTTAATCTGACGATCACTTTTATATAGATCTCTATTTGATCTCAACCCACATGAGATGAACAAGGAAATGGGAAAGGGGAAAAAACTTACCAACATTCAATTGCCGAGTCACGACTAAGATTAAATTTAGCATGTCGGAAAGAGTCAATTTATGCACCTCCAAGGACAAAGGAAAGGCTGTCAATAACAACAAGCAGCGACACAAATTAGTATGAGAAGCGTCAGAAATGTTTGGCTCACTGAATCCAATTTTGCATGTTCTCGCTTCTGAGCATTAGGACTGGATGATGTACAATAAGACATACGTTTCAGGCATACGAATGAACTTATTATGTAGACAAATAAGATTCGCTGTTTGCACTTCCTTTTATTGTCCTATGGAGACTTTTTTCTTTCATATATGTTAGTGATGCAACTAAAAATAAAAGGTGATGAGACCGAATGCTATGTGGAGACGAAACTTTGAGTTTCAGAGTACAAAGTACTTGTAATTTCTGATTTTAAAATAGATTTGGACTGGTTTGAATAATTAAGTTTTTCATAATACCATCTAAAAACTTTCAACAACTATTACGTTTATGTTACGACAGATCTATGGATATTCGTTTTCCATATTAACCTTATTTTTGTGATGCAGTAAAACCTGTAAAGTTTACCATCCTTGTAAGTTGACCAACAATCTAAGTCGACCGCTTTTGTCAAGAACGGAATTTGTCCTATTTTATATACACTCTTAAAACTGTGCCTCTGAAATAAGAGGCACATTTTGAATTTTTGTGCCTCTGAAAATTAAGCGGCACATTTAAAATGAAAGGCAGCGTTTGTGCCTCTGAAATTAAAAGGCACATACAGTGCCTTTGATTTTAGATTTCAGTGCCTTATATTTGAGGACGTTTGTGCCTCTGATTTTAGATTTCAGTGCCTTATATTTGAAAACGTCTGTGCCTCTGATTTTTGATTTCAGTGCCTTACATTTAAAAGGATTTGTGCCTCTTATAGGTTTATAATAATAATGGTTTATTAAGGAGAATTTCAATGTTAGTTTATAGTAACTTCTTAATTTTTTTACCCCAGTGCTTGCATGTTTTAAACTTTTTTTTAGGTTTTACTTCGTCATGACACATTAATTAGATATATCAAAACAAAATGTTTCCCAAAGAATATAAAAATCTTGTGCATAATACTTTATTTCATTTTCTGATTTCATTGTTGTATAAGCTCTTATTTTCGCTAATCTTGTCAACAGAACTGAAAATTGGACAAGATAAGAAAAAAAAAATGCTATTAAGCTTCAGTTTTTGCCATTGTACGACATAGCAAAAATAAGTACTTCATAACAAATTGTCAGTTTGATCCTGAAACAAAGGTCTTACATGATTGAATTTATTCAATTTTAATTAAAAGGTAACTTTTTGAAAGACAATATTGAGAATAGGAACAAAACAAGGTATTTAAACTATTTTTAGTTTTAGTTGCTTTAGTATAACATTTATTAAATGTAATAAATGGAAATGCTATAAAATATAGAGTGATTTTAACCTTTTATGCAAAATACTATCTTTTTAGGGAGAACAAACACTTGATGTTTTATAATGCTGTAGTTTCAAATTTAGTTATTACGTACAGGATAATAACCGATCATTCAATGCAATCTCGATAAAAATTGCAAGATTCCTTAAATCACATCTAAACACATTTGAACTTCTATTACAATTCAAAAACATCATAACAGTTTTTTATAACTACGAACATGTCATACGGATCCAAAAAATGATTTAAATTGATCACTGAGTACTCGGCCTGCTAAAGAAAAAATGTTTGACGAAAAAATTTCACTAAAAGTTGTATTTTTGTGTAATAAAATCTCATTAAAAGATAACAAGTTCAGTAAATTTAAAGTCAACTGAATCTCGTGATAAAGTATTTTACCATAATAAAGGTCACATGAAAATTGACTAAGTTAAAATTTATTAAATTTAGTAAATAAATGCTGCGATACAGAAAATTAGTGAATTTAAACTTTAATGCACAGAGGCAAGGTTTCTTTTATAAATATTTAGTTTTGAATCTGCAATTTCTACGAGAATAGTCTTTTTTTACTTATTTTTGCCGAAAAAAATCCTATTATATTTTAACAAGTTCAACAAATTTATATTCAACTGAATCTTGTGAGAATTTATCAGATGCGTATTTGACGTGAGGCCGCCCTGGGCTTTTGAAACTGGCCGCCCCCTCCCCCCCTTGAGGCGTTGAATTTCAAAGTTGTTAAAAAGAAAACTTTTTTATTTACTTGACATAAAATGTATTTTCAAGGTAAACCGTACAAATCCCGGCCACACAGCTAGTTAAACATGAAATTGGTTGGTTGTTAACAATCAGCCAATTGGTAAAAATTCGTCTTTTGGGAATTTCAACTTTTACTACTACAAATCTGCTTTTATATTATTATAAATCAACAACGAGGGAAACGAGAATATTTTGTTGGATCAATGTTAAGACTATGGAACAGAATTCGTTTTAACGAGCAAGACCCGGTTTTAACGAACAATTTTTTTCTGTCTTGCAGTCTTTTTTTCTCATCTTTCTAGTCTTATTCCTGTCTTATCTTCTTTTCTTTTTTTTCCCCCTGCGGTTCAATACTTTTGTATGAAAAATTCCACCAGCATTCCAAGCGTTATTAAATAAAGAACAGTATTTAATTCAATTAACTGATGTAATTCTCGCTGCCAATCAGCCCTGCTGTCTAAAAAAAAAGGGTCTTTACTTTGCATAGAAAAAGTGCCGCCCCCCCCTCAATCGTGCCGCCCTGGACTATAGCCCACTAAGCCCATACGTAAATACGGCACTGGAATTTATACTTTAT